>CAKAOH010040168.1:4317-40188 GCA_916701665.1 Sebastiscus tertius | reverse complement strand
CGCGCGCGCGCGCGCGCGCGCGCTGCAGCAGATTCTGTATGACACTACTAATTAGGCTCTCAGCGACAGACAGGCCCCACAGCCAGAGATGTTTCACCCACACACACACACAAACAAACGCACGCACGCACACCGCCTGACTCAGGGGGTACCACGTCGTCAAGACAGGAAACACCCTGGGTGCCGTGGCAACCTGAGAAGCGCCACGGGACCAGCATGCTGTGCATCACCGTGGGCAACAACTACCTCAGGAGTCTGCGGCGACGTGGTTGTGTTTTCTCCCAAATCTCTTGACATCATTCACTTTCTCACTTTCTCTCTCTCTCTCTCTCTCTTTCTCTATATATCTCCAATCTGTGTCTCCCTCACTGTGTAATCATATCCTTTACACCATAGGCTCCCAATCTAATCTCATGCATCGGTACTCTTTAATTAAACTGATTTGCAGAGACTCTCTCTTCCAGTCTGTCCTCAATTCATTCATGCCCCCCTCCACCCCACACCCCCCACCACCCCGTACCAAAACACACACACGCTTCATCCTCATCCCACTATGTTCTCGTTGGCAGCTCCGCAATCAACCGAAATGCCACGCGGTTCACAAAATGTTACTCCTAATTATTTCCTGATCTCATTGAAGCAGCTGTTCCCCATCCAGTACAATCGCTCTTTGATCGGTGACACCAAACGGCGGCGACTCGACAATAAACAGCCAACCAGAATGTCCCCAAGTCAAATTGTCACTGGCCGCCGCTCGTGCAGTTCATTTGTCAGCTGAAATTGAACCGAGCGAGATGGGGTTATCCTCGCAGAGCAGCGGGTTTCTATTTTTTTTTTCAGCTAATCACAAGCAAACAAGAGGAAACACACACACACACACACACACACTGGGTTTGTACAGTTAGCTCCTGTGCCTGTGAGTCTAATTTGCTGCACAGAGATAATAGAAAAAGTGGAGCTACAGTACGCTCTCTTCCCTGCTTTATAATTTCCTCTTTGTTCACCTGCTTATCTACCTCCTTCTTTTTCTCTCACCGTTCTCGCCCTGGTTCTGAGGGATTCAATTTCCCTCCAGCTAGTAAACTGCACTGTAATTATACAAGCTCGCTTTATTGAACTGGACGGGGATAATTCCCTTTATGCGTACGGAGACGGGCCTCCTATTAAAACCCATCCGGGCAACCCCATCATCTCCAGCCGGCCCGGTGATCTCCTCCCACATCTGCCCATCTGTTCATCTTGTCGTTTTTCCCTTCTCCCAGTCGTCCCTTTAGTACCTCTCTTCTTCCTTTCCTGTCGGCGGGTCAGCTCGTCTGGCTCGGTGCTAGTGATTCTATTTATTGCCGTCGTGTATCTCCATTACGCCGCAGCAGAGCAGGGCTGCCTGCGAGGGTACAAAACCCTGTGATAAAACTCCAATTGGGTTTAGGGGGGAGGCTGTTATTATCCGAGAAGATGAAAGTATGTTTACTGAAGAAGTGAAGTGTATTTGTATGAGTGATTTACTGAGATGTTCAGGTGCAGAACGAGATTTAGTCACGCACCGCTTCAGGTCTCCTACGGTACAAGTGAATCCCACACACACACATATATATAAGTAATAAAAAAATAAAAAACATTGAAGCATGCACACACTTCATTGCTTCTGTGATAAAAGTGAAGTCTGACAATCAACTAGATTCACCATCAACGTTGCTCTACATAATGTCTGAGCCCGCTGGCTGAGGCAGTTAGACACAGATCAACGCACACATCTGACAGGTTCAAAAAAATAAATCCAAATTATTTTTGTGACATTTTACTGGAGAACTTTCTCAGTAAATCTAAATTCATGAAAGTATTTTCAATATATAGAAAATACTGCTGTCAAATAGGGAAAAGGTGATATTATATTCTGCAGAAAGCATCAGTTGGCTGCACGGTGGTGCAGTGGTTAGCACTGGCGCCTCACAGCTAGAGGGTTGCAGGTTCGAATCTGACTTGGGGCCCTTCTGTGTGGAGTTTGCATGTTCTCCCTGTGTTAGCGTGGGTTTTCTCCGGGTACTCCGGTTTCCTCCCACAGTCCAAAGACATGCATGTTAGGTTAATTGTTGACTCTAAATTGCCCATGGGTGTGAATGTGAGCGTGAATGGTTGTCTGTCTCTATGTGTCAGCCCTGCGATGGACTGGCGACCTGTCCAGGGTCTACCCCGCCTTCGCCCAATGTCGGCTGGGATCGGCTCCAGCCCCCCCCGCGACCCCTAACGGGATAAGCGGTTGCAGATGAGAGTGAGAGAGAAAGCATCAGTTATGGGTTGTTTGTAGCCTTAATGTTGCTGCGCTAGCAAGTTTCTTCTTATAACGATTCTTTGAAAGTTAGTCAGCCCTAAAAGTGTTCTGTTAGCCCGGTTTAACCTACAGGTACAGAGGAGTATTAAGGCCAGGTATAAGAGGAAACATGAGAGCATAATGAGAGCTTTCTTGCATTTCGATAATAAAGTCATTGTTGAGAATAATAAAGTTGAAATTTCAGTACATGCGCCACAACACTAGTAGTTTGACTTATTCTAAAAAGGTTGGTGTTTATTCTTCACATTTCGTCCTTATTCTCAAAATGGTATTTTGACTTTATCCTCAACATTTCAACTTCATTCATAAAGATTTCAACTTTATTCATAAAGATTTCAACTTCATTCATAAAGATTTTGTCTTTATTCTCAACTTTCGACTCTCTTCTCAACTTTATTCTCAACATCTAAAATTTATTCTCCACATTTTAACTTCATTCATAAAGATTTCAACTTTATTCTCAACATTAAGACTTTATTCTTCACATGTCATCTTAAAAGGTATTTCTACTTTAATCGCCACATTTTGACTTTATTCTCAACCTTTTTACTTTATTTTTGACATTTTGACTTTATTCACAAAATGCAAAATTTTAATTCCTCCTCTCGTTTTTCCCTCATGCCTGACCCTAACACTCCTCCGTATACAGGTCTTTCAGACAGCTTGTGTAATGTGTTTTGCTGCCACGGTGGAAATAATCATCTGTCAAGAGGCGAAAAATTACTGCTGTCATGTCACCCAATGTTACAATGAGGAGCTTAAAAAGAAAACCGCTTCAACTATTCTGACAGGTGACTTTCTGAGTTTGTTACTGATATGTGGGAATATGGGATTCATGCAAGTGTTTCATGTTTCACTTTTACAAGAGAAAGGACTTCAAGGATGAGGACTATCTTGACGAATAGCGTTCATGGGAACTTCTTCTCATCTTTAAAACATTTCTGAAAGAGGGGGGTTGTCTTATAATCTTATATTCAGGCCATTATGGTGCTACACACATCTCAAATTACAATATAACAACACTTTACCATTAATGAATATCTAAACAACTAAAACCCCTTTTAACAATAATAAAAAACGACTATTACTAAACTACTACTACTTCATTGAGCCCGCTGGAAAGTTCTCCTTCCCCTCACCCCTCTCTGCGGGGAAGTCAGAGGTTAAGGTCACATACAGAGAGCATCTGGTAGCAGGTTTCTGCCTTTCTGAAAGACACTCAAGGACACTTGAGAAGAGCAGCTGGGTGGATTAACTGCAGCTTACTTAAGATCATCTTCCAAAATCCTCAAGAGCCAGAGATGCTTTAGTGGCCGACTCAACTGCTGTTTAAGGAGGAGTATGCAAAGGATCTGGCAACCAACACCAACATGTAAAGCCATAATGACTATCGTCAGGCCGATCATTACTGTCATGCAACAGGGAAGCAAAACAGGACTAATTGCTTCCTTGGAAGGTCCTGGGAGATTTGCTGTGTACATAAATGATGGCTTCTAAAGGAGTAGAGAGGAGAGGGGTGAGGAGAGGAGAGGGGGGAGGCAGGTTTTCAATAAGGTGATCAGCTTTCCCATGTTGCTTAGCTCTCTCTCTCATTTCCTCTCTCTTTGGTTTAATAGGGAAGGTGAGGCGGTGGTGGTGGTGGTGGAGGGAAATCCTCAGCCATTTTGTCTATCTAATTGCTGCGGGTGTGGGAGTAGGGTTTTTTGTAATTACAGCTAAGTCAAAGCCCCTTTAGGCTGCAGGAGGATTGAGAGCAGAGAGGCTGAGAAATGTGGAAATGGAACGGATATTAAACGATTACATTTAAAAGGTGAATGAAAGCTCAAAATCCACCTAGCAAACATCTGGGTGAAGACACTAATATACACAAAATGGCTGGTAATAACAAGAAGGTCAAATAATCATAATACTGTTGCTGGAGTAAACGTGATGAGTCCGTTAGTCCCCAGTTTCTACGCCAAGACACTATTGTAGCAGAAACAGGTACATTAACCTGAACATAGCAGTCATCTGGCTACCTCAAGCCACCAGGAAGTGTGCCGGTCGTCGTAGTGGCCAAAAAGCGCTACTGCAACTGCCATGTCCATCACGTGATGCATTGGGCCCAAATAGAGTTTTTCCCATAGACTTGCATTGGGAAAGAGACGTCTGTAACTCAGCGGATCATTTTTTTTTAGGTGAATCAACTTCCCAGTACGAACACTCTAATAGCCTTTATTTAAAAAAATACGTTTTTAAAGTTGTAAAACTGACTAATAGCTGAATCCAGAGTTATTTCCCTTCCTCTGTTCATGTGAGTGAGACCCAGACTGAGGTTGGAGCGCCAAGCCGTGACGACAGCGTGACGTTGGGACCCCGTGACCAACTCATGTGACCGAACGGACGCTACTCCGCCAAGATCCGAGTACTTTTCCAGACGGAAGTCGAGCCATTTAGGCTTCATGCTTCAATGAGCAACTCTCATGGGAATAACGCTGTATCCAGTTCTTTTAATACATCCATGGTATAACCCAACAGCAAAGGGGAAAGTTGACCGAGGTTCTACCGGGTTCCAAAATTGTTCAACTGTTATTGGGGCACAGACCTGAAGGGGGCGGGACTTAAGGAGGGTCAAATTTACCTGTAATGTGTGCCTCGGTGGATTATATGGATTACATATGTTATCAGTTAGGTAAGTCAGGAATCACCAGCCTAACAAGCCTATTCTCATTATTATATGTTATAAAGACAAATAAATAGGTGAATGTATGTTCTATAGATTCTCGACTTTTAGGGTCGGTTGCCAAGATACATTTAGCATTATCAATGTATATATTTATTCATTCGACTCTGTCTGGCACTGGGCAGGAGGACTCTGGCAGTGTCCTGCGAAAAGTACTTCTGCTTTTGGACCGATTACAAAACCACAGCAAAAAAAGCCTGTCTGGATGTATAAATTCAGACAAACATTGTGTGAGTCCACAAAGTCATTGTCAGTGGACAACCTCCAGGCTGTACATCAAGTTGACATTACAAATTACAGTATGGGCGCCGTAGCTTCAGGCTTCCACAGAGTAGTCGCTCGAGTGTCCAAAGCTATAAGTCAAACCTGTGAGTATTCTTAAATTGAATGCCAATCCATTTTAAAAGGGATCCCACTGAACAAAAACATAACGTCAGTATGAAAATCCATTTCGACAACAGGTTTTTAGTCTGACGTGTCTGCTTCTGAGCAACTTCCCAGGCATTTTAGTCCACAAAAAGCTGTAGGTTATTTTCATTTTAAAAGCAGCACAGGTAGGATCAATCTCTCTCCACGGAGGGAGAATAAATTCACAGCAGTAAACTCTCCTCTTCTTTACCGCCCAGTCAGTGTTTCCCCCGAGTGACTCACTGCACTCAACCCCGCGGTCCCAGTGCTTCTCTAACTGAACTTCACACGTGCTCAGATGTAAACTGTGAGGCTTCAACTTCTTATGTCACGTCCTTCTCTGACATAAGCACTCCCCAGCTCCCTGACTGACATTAATCTAACATTTATACTTCCGCTGAAAGCCTCACATAACACAACACGACCCTCAGGGTGTGTGTGTGTGCCAGCTGGTTAATATTTGAAACTGCTGTGTCTAAGACTTTGAGTGTTCACTTTACCTTGACATGTAGTAGGCGGAGGAGTACTCACTCTCTCTCTCTCTCTATATATATAAGTTGTGCCCAGCTTATACTGCTGTGTAATAGGTATACTTTAAGTCGGCTTCATTTTATGTGACACAGCTTATTAAGCTCCAGCTTGCGGGCACTGGTCTTCAATTTTTGTAAGAACAGCAATCCGTAATATATAAACATTTGTACTCCCTAGTTCATATGCAATCTATGAGCTTATTAGTCATGCTAATTCTAGCTGGGGGACAACCACATGGAAATGAAGAGAGTAGAGTTAGATGTTTTTTTACTGTTTTTAACTTTAAGAAATGACACATTTAACTTAATATATTCATGTTTTTTTGCTCCCGAGTCGTTTAATATTGGTTATCTGCCTATACCAAGTCCAATCTCATACTTTTATTTCCCTAAATGTTAATTAAATACAGATCTGACACATTGAAATGGCAGCTGTAGCCTTTTAAAATCAGACACAACTTATGTTTCACAAGCTACTTGATCCAAATAGTGGAGGTCCTGGTTCAAAAATATAAAATTTATCAGCCTAAATTATTGATATATGACGTTATATATGACGTTATATATGATGTATCACTCTGTTGGAGTTGTGGGGAAACAACAAAAACAGTCGACTCGAAACAATTTTACTCAGAAATTTGTATTTGTAACTACTGTCTCACACTCAACATGTGGATTTATGCATGAGTGTTTATATGATCTATGTTGTATGCGTGTATGAACGTTGTGACTTTGGTTTGTTGTGTGATGCAGTGGCTTGGAGAACCAAGACAAATTTCTCTGCGGGACAATAAAGTATATCTTATCTTATCTGAAATGGAGCATAATGTTCACGCTGTAGAGTCCGGTTTTCATAAAGGAGAGCAGGCTGAGGTGGACAAACTACCTATGCCGACATTTACGTTCTCTTATGCAACCTTTTGCATTAGTTTCGTTTCCTGGATACCTTTAAAGTTCTGTCCAGTGTCCAACTTTCCATCCAAATCTGTTAAGATAATAACTGAGAACGGGGCGGTTATAGCGGTGTGGCTGTAGCTCAGAGCGTAGAGCGGTTTGATCCCTACCTCCTACGGTCTGCATGTCCAAGTGTCCTGAATGCTTAGGATGGGTTAAATGCAGAGGTTGAATTTCATGTGTGTACCTGTATGTATATGACGAATATAACAAAGTTTAAAGAACTTTGGTTTCCAAATGTGTATGTGCCAGTGGAACCCAGCAATAAGACCATTCAATGGTTGTTAAAAAAATGTCTTTGAAAAGTTTAAATAATAGATTCAACTCAATGCCTCTCTATGACCTAAAACACCAATTATTACTTTCAAATTTTCAAACTTTTCAAACTCACATGAAATCATTGCGATGCAAGTGAAATATCGCAGACTAATGATGAGGTAGGAAGTCTATAAAGATCTTTAAATAAGGTTTGGGGGAGAATTCAAACAGAAATCAAGCAGTGATGATGATCATGTTTTCATTTTACAAATGTCAAAATTAATAATTCTGAGCAAACTTTAATCAGGGTTCACTTACTAGTTTTTTCTGGAGCATTGAACGGTATTATTAAGTATTAATAACTCATTACAAGCGATCACTTTGATCACTGTACCTGCTTCTGAATCTCTGGAACACAGTAATATATATCTCTATTGTTGTATATACTATATTGTGATGATTTATTGTCTAATGTTTTATTGCACTACGTTCTAATGTCTTGTACTGACTTGCCTTCTGTTGCTCCCTCTTGGCCAGCTCGCCATTGTAAAATGAGAATTGGTTCTCAATTAACTCATCTGGTTAGAATACAGGTTAAATAAATAAATAAAATTCCACAGTGTAGGAACAATCCACCATATGTGACCACTTGTTATCACGTGATGTAAGTTTTGCTCTTAGGTCACGTGATGACAACCGACCAAGCTCCATTTGATGAAGAAGATGTGGTAGAAAGCTCAGGAAAGAGCTAGTAAATGAACCTTGAGTTCAGACTATTTTATCACAGATAAACAGGCCTTTGTGTTGGTATATGTATATTTAAGCTTCATTTTAGCATTTTCTTGTAATAAAGTTAATCCTTTTTATTAAAATACAACTATACGTTAAGCTATTAATACATAATGCATGTGTGTGTGTGCCTGTGTGAGTATGCGGAAGTGTGTGTGTGTGTGTGTGCATTGACTAATGCAGAGATACTGTCATTGAGGGTACAAGGGCATCGCTAAAAGCCCTCTTTATGCAAATGGAGCGGAGATGACAGTGAGTATGTGTCACAGGCAGGACATATCTCATAATGATAACTTATCTCAGCCAGCAGATACGCCTGATATGGAATATGAGAGACACACACGCACACACACACACACACACACAGTGACTGTCTCTTTGCTTCACACACACATGCGCACACACACAATTACACATGATCTCCCTCGCTCTCCGCCTCTCTCTGTTACATGGAGTGCTCATTAACAAATTTATTAATGGCCTCTTAATTATGTCTGCTTATCTTCTTCTAAAGCACCAGCGCTGCCCCCAGACTCCAATTTCAGTTTAGCTACACACACAGTATGTACATATTTACATAAAACCCTTCTCACACACTCTATAGACATAACTTATGTGTGTGTGTCTCCCACCCAGCGCTCAAATCTTCATTACAAACACACACACGTTGAATTACCGGCATTTTTCAGACTAAATTATCAGATGAAGGCCCCTGTGAGAGTCATGAATTGACTTCTTTCTTTCTCCTCCGCCTCATCCCCCCCTTCTTGATATAATTGAGCACTGCTGGTTGCTTCATCTTTCCCAGGCCTATCTCTTCCCTCCTTCCCTATCTTCCTCCCTCCATCTTCCTCTATCAGTCCATCTCTCTCCACTGCTCCTGACCCTCTTACCTCCCTCCTTGCTTCCACCTGCCTACCTCCTCCCTCCTCCTCTTTATCCTTCCATCTCTCTATCTCACCATCTCTTCCTCGCCATTTTAGAGCTGCTTTTAGTTCTTGCTTCCTCTTCCCTATCTGTCCATCTCTCTCTGGCTCTCCAAGATATATCTGTGTGCTTTCCCTCCTTCCTTACCTCCTTTTCTTCTCTATCCACCTGACTCATCAGCTCCTGCAGAGCTGTACCAGTACTTATAGCCTTTTTAAAAAAAAAAAAAAAATGTGTTTGTGTATGGCAAAGTAGTTGAAAACATTTTCTGAATAACTCTCCCATGAATATCGGTCTTAAAATTTGATCAGTTATTTTTCCCGGCCAATTAACCAACTATTACTTTGTTCATGCTGCATTAAGGTGTACTTCAATACACTTTATAAAAAGTTACTGTATACCGTAGATTGTATATAAGAAGTGGACGTAATCACTGTAACGTCACCAATTGGTTTGTATACTGCGGTTTTGAAGCCTCGAGTTCAGCATTTTGGCTGTCGCCATCTTGGTTTCTTGCAACCAGCAGTGACACTAGAGGGTGGAGCTAAGTACGATGCTGAATAAGACATTTTTAGGTGACCAAAATGTTACTATTAACTTTCATGAACTGAACACACACTGTGAAAGGGTTAAAGTTGTAAGACGACAACACGGACAACTCCCAGACCGGACAACGTCGTAGTAGCGACCTGTCAATCACAAGGTAGCCCCGCCCTAAAGCATCCCCTGCTTTATGGTCTATCTGACTCTAAATGGGACCATAACTTACTAAATGAACATCATGCTGTATTGAAGAAAACTTGAAACTAGCGATTGAGACCATAGACTCATGTTTACAATGTTTACTGAGGTAATAAATCAAGTGAGAAGTAGGCTCATTTTCCCATAGACTTCTATACAACCAGACTTCTTTTTGCAACCAGAGGAGTCGCCCCCTGCTGGCTGTTAGAGAGAATGCAAGTTTAAGGCACTTCCGCGTTGGCTGCTGTATACCCATGCAAAAATATTCACGTATACAGTACAACTATATGCACAAACACACTTTTCACACACTGAATAGTCGCAACAGCCTTTCAGCAGTGAAATGTACCCATAATGCCATGCTGCAACCTGACACAGATGGGTAATGGCTCTCATTTCCAGTGACATAATGCAAACAGCACATCCCTTTTGACAACGTGTAAGTGTTTATGTGAGGTACAATACGGTATGTAGCCTACAAATAGGCATTTGGGAGCAAACATTCTCAGCACAGTTCTGATGAGAACACACACTCTGTCTCTCTCCCAAACCCACATTGAGATGTCCTGATATCACAGCTGTTTAAAGTTAAAAAGCCTGCAAAACTCTGTGGTTGAACAAGCGCTGACAAAAAGTCAATAAACCTCCACGCTCACACTGTGAAAAAGAGACACCTGCAAAATCCAGACATGGCAAACTGCAACCCAAATAGACTTTGATCGGACTGCTGAAATACTCCAAACTGTCCGATTCATGCTCAGAGGAGTGATCCTCAAAAGTGCAAATATGTAATATAAGATGATTAAAACACTATGCAGAATGGATATGATATCATTAATAGATCCTCATGTCTGTCTCTTCCCTAGACCTCTTGACTTGTGGCATCCCACTGGTATCTCTCTTCATCTCTTCATCTCTCCATCCTCCTCCTCCTCCTCCTCCTCCTCCTCCTCCTTCCTCTTGGTTACCTCTAGCTAGAGGTCAGACTTCAGTCTGTCCTTGTCTGCTCTAATCACACCATCTCCCAATTCACTTTTAGTCCCAGAGAGAGAGAGAGAGGGGGGAGTGGATGTTTCACTTCACTACACACATTTCTTTAAAAAAAAAAAAAAAAAGTCCTATCTGAATTATTAACATGGACAAACGTCTTTTAATAAAACCAGTGATTGATTTTTCTTGTGGAAAGAAAGAAAAATCGGTCTCATCCACGTTATTATTGTGGGTGTTTTTTTTCGCTAAACAAATCTTATATGTTAGCAGCGATTCTGCAGAGTTGAGGCTGCTGCACTGGTGGCGCCTTCTACGTTATTAGTAGTGTTCGCTCGTCTTACACACATGTATGCAACCCATTATTCTGACGTTGTTGTTGTAGCCTATAGAGCTTGGGATTTAATATCATGTATGCATTCAAGTTTGATTCATCCCAGTAGTTTGGGTTAAGAAAAATACTTTGTCAAGGTTAGGAGACCTTGGTTGTCATGGTTACAGTAATAAATAGGGCTGGGACGATACGCCTGTCTCACGATTCGATACTATCACGATACTTGGGTGCCGAGTCGATATGTTTTGCGTTTTTTAAGTATTGCGAGTATTTAATACTACGATTTATTGTGATTTTTGTTAACTTTTTTAACACTGGGAACATGGGAAAGAGTTGAATCATACACTTCTAGGGACTTTTACGTTGGAAAATATCTAAATTAATTTAGTAAAAATGTTTGACCTTCAGCATGTATGTAGTCAGAGATGTCCTGAGGTCAGATATATCAGACATACATTTTTTTCCAGCAACCCAAAAATCAAAGAATAAAGACATTTCCTTCACAAACTAGGGGTATTTTATTTTTAATTTATAAAGGACATGTAATGTTTTGTCAGCTGGGATTGGCTCGTTTGTTACGGCCTTTTGGGTTTTGAAACGGATATGACGTCACGTTGCTGAGACTACAACAATAAAAGCAGTAACTTCCTTCTACCTCCGCAAAGACTCAAATCAAGTAATTAAAAAAAAAATCAATTTCAAAATTGTAAAAAATAAATTGCGATACAAAGAAAACAAATTTCTTTCCCACCCCTAGTAATAAACATGTGGTTACGGTTATGGTCTGAAGAAGAAATTGATTTTTTTGTAAAAAATTTTTTCCATAAATTGCTAAATAGATACACAATATGACTGGGGGAGATGATATTAAAGGGTTAAAAAGGCCTTTTTCATTTCATCTCGACTGAATAGAGCTGTTTCAGTTTGCTTATTTAATAAAAACTGATGGCAGACTTGCAAAATAAAGAATAGGATGAAGATGATATTAGATGCAGGTGCAAATAATGAAAGCAATTTAAATGGATGGACTGAAGTAGTAGATTAAATAGATCTCTCTCTCTCTCATGGACTTGGCAGAGTCCATCCCGAGTTTAGCCCATCCTGGGGCAGACAGGCAGCTCGCAGGAGGATCACAAATCCAAGTTCGAGTGCAAGAATCACACAAATCAAACGCTTTACAGTATGAATCTGTGATGGACCTGTCTAATTGTGATTCAGCTCTCTGAATCCAGCTTGTTCTCTGTCACATCCAATTTCAGCTGCTGAGCAGCTCTACGTCACTGTCATCATTATCTGCCCGTTTCCATCTTCTAGCAAGGATCCGTGTGCCATATATATATATTTTCAACTAATCCTGAGATGCTTCTATATAAGCTGGGCTTCACTCAAATATGCTGCGCTATTCAGTATGAGCGTTAAAGCCTGATGTTAACAGTCTTAAAGGGGACACATCATGCTCGTTTCCAGGTTCATACTTGTATTCTGGGTTTCTACTAGAACATATTTACATGTTTTAATGTTCAAAAAACACATTACTGTTCTCATCCTGTCTGTCTGAATATACTTGTATTCACCCTCTGTCAGATACGCTCCGTTTTAGCGCCTGTCTCTTTAAGACACCCCTCCTGAAAAAGCCCAGTCTGCTCTGATTGGCTTGCCAGAAAAATATGGTGCACCTTGGGAATAAAAGTGAGTTTATTCCTGACATATCCCCTTTAAGATTAGATTGAGATCTTCCGCAATAAGACGTGTTGAAATGAGGAGCCTTGATTTAAGAGCGTGACATGAATTTGTGATGAAAACTGGGTTGAATAAGTTATATCATCTGGTTTCATTAGAAGGATTGAATGCTTCCGTGCTCCATCCCAGCATGTCCTTATATGGATTCCACCAAACTCACTGAACATGACTACATATGTTAATATATCCATTTATGCATGGGACATGAATTAAAGCAGAGAGCGATGGATGTTCTGAAGACATGAGTCATCACAGTAGACAGCATCATGGGTTTGAATCTGTCTTGTGACCTTTGTGAAT
This sequence comes from Sebastiscus tertius, assembly GCA_916701665.1. Lineage (NCBI taxonomy): Eukaryota > Metazoa > Chordata > Actinopteri > Perciformes > Sebastidae > Sebastiscus > Sebastiscus tertius. The sequence goes on along the minus strand of CAKAOH010040168.1, from coordinate 27,169 downwards.
GTCAGCGCCCGACCGCCGCTCTGTCCCGTCACTTACCACTTCAAAACGTCTAATAAAGCCGAAATGGTTTAAAAATAATGATGATAAATATCTGTGAATGGCTGTCCTTCATGGCCCGATGGCCTTAAGGAGCTTGCGACGTCTAAACTTGCAAAGATTTCAAGCAGTGCTCCACCGCCTCCGTCTCTCCGCTGCCCTTTAGCTGCCTGCGGCTGGCTGGTGCGATTCACATATTCAGCCATGAAACTGTGAGCTTCGGAATTTGACATAAAATGGATGAAAATTATTTTAACTGACTTCCCCGCCAACTTACAGGACTTTCATCTTGAGGATAAGCAGTTGAGATAACATCTGTCAAGTGCTGTGCTGCGAGAGGAACTACCAATTTGAATTCATGAAAAAAAGAAATCTTAAATATATATCTACAAGCCGCAGATTCCTTTCGGCAATAAACACTTAAAGTTAAAATCCTTAGGTTCATTTTCATTATAGCAAACCCCATATTACCCCATTACTATAGAGTATATTGTAATATTTATTGATACTGGCAGGATTCACTCCCACCCCAGAGATTCACAGAAAACGATGCATGCATGTTATACGAAGAGACCCACAAATGAACGTTCAAAAAACTGCGTCCATCATCATTTCTGCAACTTTGCCAGTTCATTACAAGAGGATTTTTCAGCCTAAACACAGCGTGTCTATCTGGTTTTCTTAAAAGGGATTAAACCTCCTAAAAAGGTAAATTCAGCAAATGTTCTTTCTCCACAAAAAGAAGGCATGGAGGTAGGCAGTATCTTAAAAAGGTGTTAAATGCCAGATTGGGAGCATTTTTATTGCCGACACCCTCAGTCGGGACGGCATGTTGAGATCAAGCTGAGAAAATACCAAAGCACCGCCCACCAGCCGGAGCACAGCCAATAGGAACGCTCTCTCTCTCTGAAATGACCTGTGATTGGCCAAAGTCTCCCGTCACAGGCTAGATTTTGTAAAGCCTGAAAACAGAGCCATGAGGAGCTGCAGAAGTCTAGTTTTCTCTCAGAACACTTGAATTACAATATGCTGAAAGGTTATTACGGAATTTTTGCACAATGATGCCAAAACATTGTTGCCTACTGAAGCTTTAATTGGACATTATAAACTAAAAAAATGTTGTTTCAAGGCTCTACATTTAACTAACTAACTTACTACTTTGACAAAACTAAAGAGATGAAAGAATAAAGCAATGTGGCAGGTTGATTTGTGGTCAGTGTGTACTGTGTATCGCTGTAGAGAGTTTTTTACCAATAGTTTATTTAACCAAGACTTAATGAATGGCTAAGAGTGCTTTCTATCTCTGTCTGTGTCTATCGTTTTCTCCCTCCCTTCTCTGCAGAGTCTAATTGCATGATGGATAATTTAATGGCAGAGGTAAAGAGCCCCAGTCTTAGAGGGAAGTTCTCCTCTCCATCTGCACGCAAAATCTCTTGTCAGAGTACAGCAAACTTTTCCAGAGTACATGTACTGTACAAATGTGTGTGTGTGTGTGTGTGTGTGTGTGTGTGTGTGTGTGTGTGTGTGTGTGTGTGTGTGTGTGTGTGTGTGTGTGTGTGTGCGGGCTAGGGAGGTTGCGCTCTGGCTTGTCTCCAGCTTCACAGATTGATGGCACATTAAAGTGAAGGACGCGTCACGCACCTGTGCTTGTGTACCACAGGGGAACAACACACAGGTAGACAGGGTGCTGCAATCAGCAAGGTGCCCCACACACACACAGAAACGCATACACACACTTGGGAATTCACAGTGTATCTGACTTGTGTATTGTATATTTTCAAAGGGAGCAAAACAGACGCCAAATCCTTACACAAAGAACATATGTATCTGCTGTACGTCCACAGTCCACATCCACACATGTGCTTTTGAAAGCCCTGCCTAGAGGGGGTTGATGCAGTATAGATCACAGCTCTGTGTGCGCCGTGTCCCCTTTTATCATCTGTGTATGTGCGTGTGTGTACAGTTAGTGTGAACAAGTGAGCAACTGCAAATGTAAAGTACATGCTTGTCTGTGTGATTCTCCACATTTCACTTCAAAAACAATACAGCAGCGTTTGCATTCGTATACACGGATTGCGTGCGTGTACATTATGCGAAATGCCTGAAACGTTATATCCGTCTATACAGAAACATAATGAGTTATCTCTATAGGGTCGAATCATTCGCCTCCGCTGTCTGTCTATAGACACAGGCGAGTTCCATTATTCAGTGTTATTCATGTACCGACGCCGTAACAGCACTTTAAGTACAGTAAATGCAACATGCATGTTTAAGTGCTCCATGTGCATGTAAGAGAAAGAGGAGGATAAGTGGAGGAAAGAGGAAAGTAGAGAATGTGATGACAAAGACAAGACAAAGACTGATAAAGAAAGCAGGTTTAATAAAAAGTATATCAAGATGAGGCAGTTCGCGGTGGTCGGTGTTACCGGTGTTACATGGTGGTCAGGCACACACCAATTACATCACGTACCCACCGCCCCCACCATCGTTTTCCTTTTTTTACAGAAATAAAACCTATTTAGTTCATTTTGGCGGCATATTATCAATAGATAGTGGGACGACGGATGCTATCCGTCCCCGTTGAGGTAAGGAGGAGGGGCAAACTGACAAATCCTACTCATCGTGCCTTTAAGCAACAACAAGAAACAATCTCGCTGTTACGGTACGTGTCCACAGGCTCTGTGCTTTCCACGCTCCCCATTCATTGTCTATGCAAGCAGCCGCGCAATGCATTCTGGTGCCATGGCGTCGCAATTCGAGAGACTAGGCATTAAGACGCCCGCTCCTTATTTGCATAAAGTTGAGGTCCTGGCTACTTTATGCAAATCACGGGCGTCCGACGTGACTCGCCGCCTCTCCAAACTCCCGATAATCTTTTAAACTAAACGTTGTCGATCCAAATTAAAGACAGATTCATCAACTGCATGGGTTATTTCTCGCCTCAAATGTTTTCAGAAACACATTTCAGTGAACTATTTACGTGAAATAAGAGAAGAAAGTTTCCAAACGAGCCTCCGTACTGGTTCCGGTTTGAAAGCTGGGAGCAGCAGCCAACGGCAGGAAAGCGTTCGTCCAATCAGGAGCCGAGTGCCTTGTTTCTAGGGACAGCACACCAAGCGTCCAATGTTGGGAAGCGTCACGTCCCCTTGCGATAAAAAACGCCCTGTGGACACGTACAATTACTCTGGATTATCCACAGACCTCACTGGGAAAGGTTTTCATAGAAACTATCAACATTTTACATCGAAACTTGGGAGGAAAACAGTCCTTGAAAATGTTGGAAGAAAATATCTTTGCAATTTGGGTGAAACAGACTTTTAATTATTAGTTATTACTCCGATAGTTGAAACACAATAAGCTCAAAAACTACATCTGACAAGCCAGTCATGCTCAATTCCTCTGTAAATAAAATACATAAAGTTTATTTCAGTGATCCCCTAAACAAGTGTGGCAGGTTGAGACTCATTAAAACTAACAAACCGTCCACTTTTACAGCTGCCAGAAGCTAATGATCTTCAATTACTTTACATCCTGTAGGCTGAAGAATTAGCTGGAGACTCCGAATTCCAGTTCACTTTATCTTCTCCCATCACCTCTAAATTTGAATATTAATTTAATGACAATTCGGAGTTCGGGCTCGGCTGTGCTGCCGTGCTGCTGATCTGTTGGTCCGCAGCACCTGTCAGTAAATCCTACACCACCCTTGGGTGCCACAGTCTTTGTGATCAAAGTAAATTAACACGTAATCAGATACAGAGACACGCATGCACACGCGGGCTTTTCCCGTAAGGCCGCTTTATTCTCGGCGAGTGTTTGAGGTTAAGTGTGTGGTAGTGAGAGGTAAACACACACACACAGATAAAGACACAGATGTGGATACATATGAGGTATGATATATTGAGCTTTCTTTTAGACAATGTCACATCGGTCAGGGACACAGTGGTTGAGCTGAGAGAGAGATCAGACTCGCCACGCATGACCAGGACGTGTGTGTGTGTGTGTGTGTGTGTGTGTTCAGTGCCTTTGCGTGCCTCTCTGTCTTGTTCTGGATCTAGCCAGAAGGCTTTCATGCTGTTTCTCCCACAGTTGTGTGTCTGTTTATATGTGTGTGTGTGTGTCCTGTATCCCTAAACCGCCATTCTCCACGTGACACACGTCGGCTCTGCACACAAACCATGCGGCAAATTGATTGCATACAAAAATGCTAATGCTGGCTTTACTGTCCTCAGCATGTTAATATTGCAATTTAACTACAGGAATTGATTAAAAGGGACAGTGCGCTGTTTCTGTGGGGTTTTTTGACATTGAGGAAAGCAAGGTGGTGTCGGTGGTGGGGGGGGCACGAGATGCTGACTCGACGCTCACCGGTCATTTGTTACTTGGGCTCTCGAGACGGCGAATCCCGGCGGAGTGGAAATTGTCTGATGCAAAATAAGATGTTGAAGCGCTGCTGTAGATAAATGCGAGCATATTCTGCATGCATGAAGACATGCTTCGCTGTGTGTGTGTGTGTGTGTGTGTGTGTGTGTGTGTGTGTGTGTGCGCATCTCAGCTGGAGGTCATTTGAAGAGCAAAGCATCCAGATCTTAAACCCCCTTCGGCATCGCTGCCCTGCTCTCGTTACACTTTGGTGTTCTCAGTGCCGTGCTGTGCCGCGCCAAGAAATGTGCGAGTCCAAGCAGCTCACCTCATTCCTGCCAGGGCACACTGCAGCCTTCAGACACTTCAGCAAACTTTTAGCCCCACAAGAACAGGAAACACACATAACACACACTCGGCCATCGGAAATATTCTATTTTGTCTGATAATGATGATTGATGCCCGTCCAAAAAAAAACCCAAAAAACGCTCTGCGTCAAAACAAACGGTGGTCCGCTCCATAAATCAATTGGTTGGGAGGGGCGGCTCTGAAAGCCAACATTGATCATCACACGGGGCCAAATGTTAGCATCTCCAAATCATTTATTCCGGGCACCGTTTCATACACAACATCTGCCACACTGGCAGAGACGGAGGGCGGAACCTGTTACGAAACAACAGAGGCCGACGGCTGCACGCTTTAAAGCACGTGGTGATGTGTCTTTACGGTGATCGATGGGGGGACGGCTGGGTGTCTGTGAGCAAAAGATGCAAGAGCACTGCACTATTCAAAACATTAAGGTAGTTCCTGGGACTACAAGATGATTTCCACGGGGATATTAGCTAATATTGTCTCCGAAAAAAACTCCTCAAGGGAGTTATGTGATCAGATCCAAGCCCGCCGTTTGTTATCCGCGGTAGAGCAACATGATAAAACTGTGAGACATCTTTATGTGTAGCCTGGTGGACCTCCTCGGTGAGAATATTGTGAAAAGCCTTTCATGAGCATCCTTTCGGAAACAACGATGTAATGAAGCAATTTTAAATGCCCACTGGCTTGTAGCAGGTTAATTTACTGTGTTTTACTGTACAGCTGTTCATTCCTGCGTCTCCACTGCACCGTTTCAAAGGATCCTTTAACTCTTTGAACTGATTCTGCTTGGTTTTCACTCCTTTTGTCTCGAAGCTTATGGTACGGTTACATTATTCCTTAGCAAGCGGTTGGTATGTGAATACACGTTCATGGACATTTAGCATATGAATGGATAGAGGAGAGTGTCAGCGTTAAAGGATATGAAAGCCGTATTGATGAGGCATTACGAGCCTTAGTTCTGTCAAAAAAATGATTTGATACAACAAAATGTTACTTTTAATGGATTTTTTTTTCACTCAATTGTTTTTCGTTTACTCAATTGTATTTAGGATGAATGTGTTTTTAAATTCTTAACCAAGGTTCTCATCATGCTTTAAGTGATGTAAGTAGGAGCTGTAATGTGCCATGGAGACAGTATCTGACATTTCAGCCACGTTCAGATCCATTTTGGCAGAAATCTACACCATGGAGAGACAGGCTGTCTTATGCTGTGCAGACATTGTAATTTCTATTAATCTTGTACTATACTGAATGTAAACACCAGATCAGTTTTGTCCATTGACAACAACAAGACTGCTGCACACTTAAAGCTGGGGTAGGCAGTTTTTCTGGCATCATTGGGCAAAAAAATCCATAATAACCTTTCAGCATGTTGTAATTCAAGTGTTCTGAGAGATAACTAGACTTCTGCACCTCCTCATGGCTCTGTTTTTTTAAAAATCTAGCCCGTGACGGGAGATTTTGGCCAATCACAGGTCATTTCAGAGAGAACAAGCGTTCCTATTGGCTGTTCTACAGATACAGATGTGTATGCACGTCCCTCCGGAGGGTGAAAGCCTGATTCAGTGGTGGAAAATCCTGCAGAGAAAGTTGCTATTCCAGCCAAATATCGTCTTTGAATCGTATCGTATCGTATCGTTCTAGATGAGCCAAATATCGTCATTGAATCGTATCGTATCGTATCGTTCTAGATGAGGCAAATATCGTCCTTGAATCGTATCGGAACCATGGAAATTGATACGTATCGTGTCGTTGTAAAAATCGGCACACTCCTATGTAGTAATAAAACAGCAATGTGTCAGACTATTAAGAAAAATATAATAACCAATTTCATCATAATGTGTTATTTGTTAGATTGATATAAATTGTGTCTCCCTAACCAAACCTCCACCCTTCATACCTCCATAGCAACATGAAGCTGCATCACATATAGGGAAGGAGAACGACAGCAAACAAACAAGTCTATATGATTAGAGTCCCATACATCAGACGTGCATCACGCTCGCTCCAGATCCATTAACAATAGAACCAGGGTTACGTAACGCGGCAGCACAATACCGCCAGTATATCTGCCATTGTAGCATCCAGTGACTAACTGACTGGCCCAAAGACAACGTGATTAGACACAGTGGGGAAATACGGCGAGTGAAGAGAGACAGGCGCGCACCGAGGGGGGGATACGGTTATAAGAAAGCCAGATGTCCTTGAGAAGATAACTGAGTGATGTGGATGTGGGGAGTGGGGGGGGGGGGACAGAGGGAGGCTGTGGGAGAAAGGGAGGAGAAGAAAGCCGGATGGATTGAGAGGAAGGAGGAGAGAGGGGAGAAAGCTGATAAAGAGAGAGGGAGAAATATAGTCCTCCCCGGTGTAGCCTGTCCGGAGTGTCCGGTCTACGAGGCAGTAAATCGCCCCGGTTCAATGTGTGCTCTCCAAACGCTGCCGCACATTATTGATAAATCAGTGTGTGTTAATGAGAGGAGCTGATGTGGCCTGATGAATCACGGCACAACAATGAGCCTCACACACACACACACACACACAGTCTGGCTGAAGCGTGTGTGTGTGCCGACTACTGTCATTTGTCTCCGACACAAACGTGCACATATTTTCACACACACTCACACACACACACACACACACACACACAAACCAATTTGCAGTGGCTGGATGAACACTTGGCCCCCGTGCTGCAGTAACAACTCCGAGTGTTATTCTATCCTGTTAACAGAAGAGAGGAGGGCCTCCACAGTCAGCTCCGGCAGGCAGTCAGAGGACAACACAAGCTATTTTGGTTTTTCGCTTTGATATCCAATAGGCGGCTTAACATCCTCATTAGATCATATCAGCCCCGAACACACACACACACACACACACACACACACACACACACACACACATCACACACACGCAAAGCCAAATTATCTCTCTCCCACACTCGCTGCTTAAATGATCATGAAATCTCATCATTTGTTTGTGTTGATTTATTAGTTTGACTGTGCGTAGGTGTGTTTTTTGTGTGTAATTATAGACACTTGAAAGTGTGTGAAGGCTAGCTGGCTTTTGAGTGAGTGTGTGTGTGTGTGTGTGAGTGTGTGTGTGTGTGTGTTTGTGCAGGGCGAGCTGACCTTGTTATAAGCTGAGTGGGCTGTAGTGCTGGGGCATCATTAGTATGGGTTAGGTGAGGGTTAGAGGGTGTGTGTGTGTGTGTGTGTGTAGAGGTGAGGGGGTGACAGAGTGGGGAGAGATGGGGGATGACAGTGGAAGAGAGGAGGTAAGGTGTGTGTGTGGGTACGTGGGTCAAGCCAGGACACAAACACACATCACTCCTCGCCATCTATCTCTTAGAAGCAGGTAGCAAATGTTGGCGCACACACACACACACCTTGATTCGATCTTAAGTACGACTCCTCCTCTCCTTCAATAGCCTCAAATGGCCTTCCACAGTACAAAGGGAAGGGAACCTGAACTGCCCTGCCACAATCCGGTGACGCACAAGAAGACGGCGTAAGGTGCACGATACCATCGACGCACGTACACAAGAAACACTGCGTATTTGAGGTGCCATTAGTTAAAGTGTCACAACAAACCGGGCTTCAAATAGGGGGACCAAATAGAGACTAAAAGGAGGTGAAATAAGTGGAGAAGTCTGGAAAGGATAGAAATAAACAAAGCAGACAAAAAGAAACAAACTTCAGTACTTCATCTTACTGTTACAGTAATATTGATTTCAATAAAATGTGAAGATTTAAGCATATTTATAAAATAAAAGCAAATTGAAATGTGAATCTGCATGTTTTTTTTTCCATCAAATACCTTTAACATAATATATAATACAAAAGTTATGTACACTCACTGTTTTTATTCTTTATTCATTGGGCTTTCAGTGAGTTCTAGGATAATGGGAGTGATTTTACGACACTAGAAGAAGCAAAAGCAGGCCCGACAAAGTCCAACATGTGTCAACTTTTCCACTAAAAAAGGATATTTGCAATATTTCTGAATATGTACAGCTGGATGGAAACTTCCACTCTTTGAGGGCGCTGACATTTACCAGTGAAATCCAATAGTATTCACTGAAAACAAGCAGAAGCTACCACTGATATTTAAAACGTGTAGGAGTAGAGTTACTCCAAACACGCACAAAGGCGTTGGTTGCTGACAATGTAGGCAATGACATCATCAGCCTAGTGAGTAATCAGCTGGCACAGCAGCTATTCATTCCCTCTACCTGCTCCTGATTATGATTTTAAAGTAAAACCGAACACTTCAAAATACTCTGATATGTGGAGGCTAGTTTAAGATATGGTAAATATTGTAAGTGAACAACCACAACGGGAAAACAACAAAGCCACCGGACAGGTTATATTACAACCGGTACATGTCTAATGTTACACCACTGACCCAGAAAGTTGTCTATCCAGCCGTTGGTTTCCTGGTGATTCTTTCCACAACACTGCAACCTGAAGGTGATCATATTGCTTTAATGTTTCTCTGCCTTGCCTGGGAAACAATTACTGACTTGGACGTGACTGCGCGTGTTGTCGTCGATGTCATTTGACATTCAAGCTAGATGCAAACATAATTATGATCGTTAATCGCTGCATCCATAATACTGCCACTGTGTCTCTGTGTATCACAGTAAAAATGTGTTCATCTTGCATTGTAAATTATAAGCCTGTACAAGCACTGATGCTGTAATATGTCACGCTGTTATCAGTCGTCTGTAGTGAAATCTAGGTGGAATTTTTATTTATAAGCCTGATGTATTTACTAGAATTTTAACATCCTTGTTTTTTTTCTTTTCACGTGTGCATATAAGAAGTGAAAATTGAGATTTGGTGCCATAAACTGTATATAAAGACAGACGACATGACAGCTCCCCAAAAGTGAAGCAAAAACATCTGGATCGCCCCCTGCTGGCTGGCTGCAGTATAGGTCATAAGTCCCACCCCCTCCATGTTAGCAGATGGGACATGAGCCAAGCTAAAAAGTACACCTCAAATACATTTTTCTCAGAGATGGTTTCTGACATTTTAGGTAGTTCTTATCACGCTGATGTTAATTTTCTGACAAGTTTGGTTTTTATTAATTATTAGATGCTATAAAATGCAGCAGAGACATCATGATTTACCGCTGTAATTCTCACTCGCTGACAAGCTGTGGTCGTGCTTGGCTCGCGATTGGTTCGGGCGGGTGACCTTGATGCCGCTGCTCCACCGCCCAATCACTACTGTGCAGACTCTGGCTCCAAATGACATCAAAATCTCAAGCTGGCAGCTCCCGTATCTGGGATATTTTGGCTTCACTTCGGTAAAGTGGGAGGAAATGGAGACGCGTCGTCCATCTTTATATACAGTCTGTGTTCTGTGCTTGATAACAGTCACCAGAAGCCATGAGAAGGTAACCAGAGTCAAAAGGAAGCCAACGTGACAATGGAAACCATCAGAAAACAATGGGAACCAACCAAAATGCAAGACAATGCAAGAGACTATAAGCCACGGGATGCACAATAAACCAATAGCAGCTAAATGATGCCAGTAGAAACAATGGAAGCCGGTTGGAGGCAAATGCAAGCTGTAAGCAGGCTGTTCTGATGTGCTGCCAGGGTGAGGAAGAGGAGGAAGAGGAGGAGGAGGAGGAGGTGGAAGCTACAGCTCAGGAATATTCTAGTCGTTTATTCCTGGCCAGAGGTCAACTGTGGCCTCGGGCTGAAGCTTGGAGAAGGAGGGAGAAATGATGAGAATGCACACATGGCTACACAGACACACACACTGCCAGGGGTCAGTAGTGTCCTCCCTACGCTGACCACACACATACACACATGTAGAAAATGATGAAGACACACACACGGTACTTAACACAGACCCCTGTAAATCACAACCTGTAATGGTGACGCTGGTAATGCGTCCCTAACCACAGCCTCCGCACCTCTTCCCAACCGATTACCATAATAAATCCATCAGAGAGTGAGAAGCCATTGGGATGAAAATGGTTTCAAACAATGGACATGGCGCACGCGTGGCCTTTTTCCCAAAGAGCTGGCACCGCCACGACCTGTCCAACATACTTTACTACCGTAATTACAATATAGAGAGCAGCCGCCTCAATGGCAGATGCTGCTTCCCACGTTAGAGGTTCCCCGCGTAATTACCATGATGAACTTGGCACAGCGAGGTAATAAATATCGCAGAACACACACAAGCGTACTTGCACGGGGCGGGAAAGGACACACACACACGTACTGTGCGTGGAAGTGCAGGGAGGTAGATGTGGGGAGAGGAACACACAGACTGCTGAGGTGAGGGGAAGCTCATTCAGGGAACACACACGGAGATACACAAGATCTATGGAAAGAGCTCACCTTAAAAAATAGAAAGTAGACAGAGGAATAGACTGACATAGTTTTCAAAAAATCTATTCACCTATGTGTCGCGATTAATTTTTTGTATTGTTGTAGTCTGAGTAATGTGACGTCACATCCGTTCTGTATATGTCAACCAAAATTATCCGCTGCGAGCTGAAACGAGAAAGTACAAGACGGCGGAGGGTCTGCGTGGATACGACCCGCATCCTCACATTTTAAATCCAAAGTAAGTAGTAAACACTACACACACAGTGAAGTATGGAAACACTTTGGGTTTCACACGTTGCCAGGAAAAGCAGAGCTAGACATCACGGCTAAAGCTGCATGCTAACTCCGCTCTGCATGCAACCGTCACTCTCATCTCCGTGGTCAAATCAGCCGACGCTACGACTGTAGAGCACCCATATACTGACATTAAGTTAAATGCCTTCAAACGGCCCCAATGGAGCTGACCATGGATGTTTTAAGAGCTCAGAGATAGCAACGAAGTTAGCGGGAGTATACACGAGTGACTATGTCCGGTTTTCAAAATAAAGTGTTGACAAAGGGAACGGTATACGCAGAATACATATATAGAAACAAGATTGATTGGATTATATTCATCTTAAGTATAAAACATTACATGTCACTTATAAATTAGAAAGAAAATACCATTAATTTATGAAGGACATATCTTTATTCTTCTGATATATTTGACTTCGGGACATCTCTGACCACATACATGAAACATTTTACTGTATTAATTTAGATATTTTCCAAAGTAAAAGTCTCTAGAAGTGTATGATTCAACTTTTTCCCATGGTCGTAAATCGTAATATCAAATCGCAATACTTAAAAATCACAAAACATATTGAATCGGCACCAAAGTATCGCGATAGTATCAAATCGGGAGACAAGTGAATCGTTCAAGCCCTAGTTTTCAATCAAAAAATAAAAACATAATACAAAAAAAGACTTCTTAAAGAGGGGGGAGAAAAGAATACTCAACTTCCTAAAACCTACGCCTTTAAAAAAAATCTTGAAAATATGACTTCCTAAAAAGAAAAACAACATGAGTCTTCAAAAATAAACTATATCCAAAGGACAATAAAACAACTATTCATTATTTACAATTCAATCACTTACTCTATAGAGCTTTTGGTAGAAGACAAATGATGAAACTATTAACACTATTAATATAAAATCAAACCTTGGCACCAAAGTGGTCTGACCTACAAAAGTACATTGTGTTCATAGACAAACGGCCGGCTGCACTGGTGTGAGTGTGTTTTACTGTTACGTCCTGCCTCTCCTTGTCTAAATTTAGAAATGTACTTCCAAATACATCCAAAAGGTTTCACCAAGACCACACAGCCTCTGAAAAAGGGATCGGAACATTTTGCCATCATTATTCTCCAATTTATCTTTGGCTCGTAACGTCAAAAAACATCGTCTTACGTAGCACAGACGCACTCGTCGGACAAATAAAGTCCCATTTAGCTTCAGTGAATAATTTTGCAATTACATTTAACATGCAAACACACAAGACAAATTAGGCCGCACTGTGTTTCACTTGCCTTGAGGGAGGCACGGGGAGAGTAATGGCCCCCCAGAATTGCAAATGAGGCGCCTCTTGACATTTTTATATCACAGTAAATCAGCGTATGTATGAGCCAAGTTCCTTGTGTGCTTGCAGATTACCAGCGTGTGATGGCATGTGTTGACATGCTCCTCAACAGAGTCATCACAGCAGTCACAACACGGCCTAGGTTGTGCCTCTGGTCAGTGGTACAAATCTGTGTGCATTAAAGCTGGATTTGACTCTGTCCATTTCCTGTACGGTTATAAATACAGGACGTGCTGTAAGCAGCTACCAGGAAGATGTGCTGGGATGCTTCCCAGATTCTGATTAAGTCCTGCACTAGAAATTACAGGCTGGGGATGTTCTCTATTGAGGCTTTACAGTTGAGGATTAATCTGTAGTCTGGCAAGTCAACCATCAAAATCCAGTTATCCAGTACAAGCAGAAAACGGAGCAAAGAAGAAGAGAAGATGAGGGTGAAGGTGTAGGAAATAGGAAGAAACTGGAGAGTTTGAGAGGAAGGCCTGAGGGAACTCACCTGGTCTCTTTTCCATTTTTCTCCCTCGACTGCCACATAGTCGAACCTTCGATATTAATATGAGGATTTGCTTCTGGCAGAGCGACTTGTTGCTCTTTGGGCAGGGCTTGCGCTTGCTGGCGATCTGCCGGTTCGCCTGGGGGTCCTTGACCTCCCTGCGCTGGCGAATGAGGGAGCTGGCGAGAGCGGCCATCTTCCCGGCGCTGACCCTGCCGCCGCCTCACCAGCCTCTGGCGGCTCGGTGGCGCCCAGGTGTCGGGGGGTACCGTGGGCCACCCCCCTGCCCGCTCACCCAGGGCGACGGAGCACCGCTGAGGGAGGGGTGCAGAGCGGAGGAGGGGGCTTCTGAGGATGGACCGAAGCAGCTGGGAAAAAAGGCAGAAAAAGGAGGTGGAGGAAATTTAGGGTGGATCCCTCCAAGGCCCACCCAAAAACTGAAAATTGGTGCTCGTTGAAGGTTTGGATTGATGAGCCTTTAAACGTCCTTGTTTTCTGGCTGTGAGGTTTTCAGGTGAAGATTTTATACGTCACTGTTCTTCTGTTGGAACACGTCATGTTATCCACCCAAAAACCAGTAGCCCAGCGATGTGCCCTGGTGCCTCTGTCCCAGTCCGAGTGCACCCTTAGACTCCTCCTGGAGCTCCAATGAAGTTCGACTCAACCCCGTCTGAAAGGATTCAACCACAGAACCGTCCGCTGCATGATGACACCAAAAAAACAAAAAAAAAAAAAAAAAAAAAAAAAAAAAATCACATTTAGTCCTCCTAACCCGCTCAGTCCTGCAGATCAGACGCCAGAACCTATTCCTGGGACGAAAAACGCCTGAATGTCAAGTCTCCAAAATAACAGAGGAGTGACACTGCTCCTTTTCTTTCTGCCCCTCACCTGTAAAATGTCCCCGTCCGAAACAATGTCAGAGAAGTAGAAATAAAAGTGTCCGACCTGAGGTATCAGCTCTGCAAGCTGGGACGAGGATGAAAGGGGGGTGCGGATGGACGCTGCTGGACGGAGTGCGGCTTGTTTCCCTCACTGTCTCTCAAGCTCTCCTGGCATCACCCCTTTTGCGTTCACCCGCACCCTGAGAGAAGAAGGGGGAAAAAGACAGAGGGGCTTGATGAATCCAGCATTTCCCAGAGATAGAGGTGACATTCATGAACGAGAGAGCGCGGGGATGGAGAGACAGACGGGGACACAGAGAGAACGAGAGGGAGGGGAGAGAGTGCAGTGAGTCTATCTATCTATCCCCCCTATCGGATCGGGCTCTCCAACTCTCTCGACAGCGCGCTACACCACAGCAGAGCGCAGCGCTGTGTCCTTCAGCCACGCACGCCGCCTCACAGCTGGGAGAACGAGGGATGAATGAATGGAGGGAGACAGAGAGGGAGAGGAGAACGGGGAGGGGGGCGGCTGCCAGGTAGCCGTGCCTTACGGTAGACGCTGTGGTGCCGCTGCTCATGCGAGAGTCTCCACCGGTGGGTGACAGTAGTCCGGTCTGGTTCTGTTGAGTCCAGCTGCACAGTGTGTGTCCATGAGTGTGTGTGAGGAGAAAGTGTGTCTCCCGAGCAAGGCACCTCTCTGCCTCAGCGCACACGTGTGAGGGAGTGTGTATATGTGACACAGTGCGAAGGTGTGAGGGTGTGTGACAGAGGCAGCATGTGCGTATGTGAATGTGTGTGTGTGTGTGTGTGTGTGAGAGAGAGACTCGCTCTCTTGCTTGTCCCTGTTCACAGTGCATTAGCGAGCGAGCGCTGGCAGCGTGCTCCACATGCTCTCTCTGTCTCTCTCTCACTCTCTCTCTCTCTCTCAAATCTATTTCCCTAAACCCTCCCCTTTGCTCTTCTCTCTCCCTCCCTTTTCTCCTCCCCCTCACTATCAGTCTGATCCTCCTCCTTCCATGTCTGCGACTCAAAGTCGCTTCCTCCCCCCCGTCTCCCCTATTCTTCTCATCACTTCTCTTGTTCCGGACCGGGCCAGGCTGAGCTTGGCCGGGTCAGAGCCGGGTGCCCCCCCCTCCACCCCTCCACCCCTCCAACTCTTCCATCCCACCCCACCTTCTCTGATGTGATGTTGGCTTAAAGAGACAAACTAAGCGAGGTTGTCGGTGCTGTGCTTGCTGCTATGACAAGGACGTATAGATGCCGTGACACCGTCTGAGTCAGGCGGGACCTTGCGTCACTGCCGTCACGTACATCAGTCAGTCACGCAAACACATTCTCATCACATACACTGCATGTACAGTATGCAATCAAGTCCAACAGAGCAAAGAACTAGAAGTCAGATCAGACAGGTTGTAAACAAGCCAACAGCTTGATCAGATTATCTGACACACCTTATTTGGAGGTTAAACCAAAAGTGTTTGCACCCAAAATTTGGATAATAGTTTCCAATTGCACGGTAAAACTGTGTGCAGGCACAACTAGAGCAAGGTAAAGTTGAACCAAGACGTCTACAAGTGACAGTTTTGGTAATAATTTTAGAATTCATCTTCATTTTTTCAGTGTTACCGGTGTTACACGGTGGTCGGGCACATAAGCAGAAGATAATGGATAGATGGATGGAAGGATGGATGGATGCGAACATGCTAAACTAAGATGGAGAACATTGTAAACATTACATCAGCTTAACGTCAGCATGATAGTGTTGGCATTGTGAGCATGTTGACATTAGCGTTTGCTCACAGCACCGTCGTGCCAAAGCCTCACAGAGCAGCTAGCAAGGCTGGAGAATCTTAGTCTTGTTTTTACATATATAAAAGATATAAGAGATCCAAAACTACTATAAAAATAAGATCCAGGTCATAGTAATACAGGGATATAGTGATCAAAATGTATGAAATGATGATGAAAACTACGAGATGTGGTTGAAAGCCAGTAGCCTTGAGTGAGATGGACCTCGAAAGAGATGTTTCAAACTTAATTTATGTAAATCTTCATTGCAAATCAGCTACACAGCTAAAACCTCAGCTTCAACATCATTTTTAAAATGCAAAAAGTAAAGCCTGAAATTCTGTCTGTGATGAAAAGTAAAACACAACAGGGGGGGGGCTTGAGCCAGCCACTGCAAGAGGCAATACCAGCATCACATTTAGCCTGCAGTTTAATCTTCTGAGAGTGCTGGTATTTCCTTTTGATGACTTCATTTGACATCTCTATACCTTCTCTGTTGGCCTCTGTTAAAATCTGGCAGAATAACACCCGGAATAAGCTGGCAGCGTGGCAAGATTCCCATCAGCCTTTGGCCAAAGATGTAAAGACACGGTGAAACTACATCACTGAATCACAACAAGCCAAAAGCTTTATAGCTCACTTCCATCCATCACTAGTCAGTAGACAGAGTTAGGGCTGAATGATTTTTAAAAAAAATACCTAATTGCTATTATTTTTGACTGATTGCGATATGATTTGCGATATTAAAGGGAAGGGTCATTTTTAAATCATTATTCTCGTTTTCATTGAAAAACATTAATATGAGTATGGTGGGATTTTTCTGGGGATCCGTTCCAAACAGAGATGTTTTGTTAAGTCTGTAGAATATAATGTGTAGGCCAGGACATCTCTGCAGCACCACAATGGTATTTTGATACACATTTCACCTTTAACAAATATTGCGTCTCATGCAATTTGATGCAATATTGCAATTTCAATATTAATTGTGCAGCCCTAAACAGCTGCACATTACAATAATATTTTCATTTTTCCCAATAATGAGTTTACATAAGTCACAATGATATACAGTGTCAACACAAGAAGGACATGAACTAACGAATGTCCTACCAATTTTGATGATGAGGTAGTTTTTAAACTAAGAAATACATATTTATGTTTCAACATGCTAATCACACAACTCATTTATTATGAACTATGTAGCCATAATGATCAACAAGTTATAGCACTGTAGTCTGAACATTGATTTCTCCTCAATCAATGAAATATATGTAAGCTAAGTACATTTAGAGAGATGCATAAAACCGGAGTCAAACTCTTTGTATGCATGTGCTCGGCGAATAAATCTGATTCTGATTCTCTCCCCTTTACTTTTGGTCTACTTGTGCTCATTGACAACAGTTTCCACTGTTAGAAAAACAACCAATCCCAATTAAAGCTTTGCTGGCAGGATAAAGTATGGGGACGTCATCTTCCTGTGCCAGTGCCAGACAAAAAAATGGCAAGAAAAATGATGAGGAAAACGGTTAGCATTAACCCTCTGAGACCTGTGGGATTGTGGGCGATCACGACTGACTTTATTGTCTTTCAGAGGCTCTAGTGGGTTCAGAGAGTGAAGCTACAGATATCAGATGAAACTAGAAAACCTAAATCATAGGTACCAACCTGTCATGCGTCTTGAATTACATGAATTGGGTATCACTGTAAAGCTGAGACTCTTGTGGATCCAATGAGCCCAACTGTATTCATGTGTGATGATGTTAGTCCCCATAGTAGCTATTTCATTGTAGTGAGACCTTTTTTTGAAACTCAACCTTGTTGTATAAAATGACCTGTGGTGACCTCTAGGATAATCACAGCCTCATGAAACTTTACAGCCACAGACTAGAGACCTAGAGCATTCAGAGGATGGATGGCTTTCCTAGCTAGATTGACAATAAGGGGGTTTCTGAGCAGTTTACGCAACAGAAGAGCTCGCCATCCAATCGCAAATGTCAAACGTTTTGGATACTAAATCACAGCATGGCTTTTTCTATGGTGTTCCTCAAGGTCTTGGTGTCTTAATGTGGTATTTTGGAGGGATTATTGATCTTTTTATCAATTCTCAATTGGTAAAAAATGATTAAACCTAACACCAAATCTGTGTTACAAATGGTATCAACCCAAAAATGTGCTGAAACAACTTATGAGACATAATAGAGCATGAGGATAGCCATCATATACTTCTATCATAATGTTCTAAACCCATATACATTTCACTATTTTTTATTTTAAATAATTAATTAATTAATTAATGTTATTTCTGATTCATGACTAGAACAACTTGTCTCACAGTGCTGAGCTGCATCTCAAATTGATCTTCAGGTTTTCAGCTTTCAGATGATGTACACCACTTCTATGTGACATCTACTGTTGACCTGCTATTTCCCCTTAAAGACCTCCTGTACCCCCTAAAAAAAGACAAAAACAGGTCTATTGTGGGTCTCAGAGGGTTAACAATGTTAGAAAAATTTAATGAAAGTCTGATTATCAGGTTAAAACATCAGAAACGAAATCACAATGTGCCATTAGTACCCAGCTGGTTATATTCTATTAGCAACAGTGGTGAAAAATCAGTTCCAGTGATAAACTGCCCACACGGCTGTAAAAAAAAAAAAGAGAGAATAATTCCCCTCCTGTTTGTGATACAAGGTTTGAATTAAACTGTGATGACAGCAGAGCAACAGTGCCTCAGCCCCCGGAGCAGCCAGCGTTCCCCTGAGAAGGCAAATGTGAAATGATATTCTGTGATTGTAGGCAGACCTGCGACTGGTCTCTCCCTCCCTGTTTCTGCTGGCCTAGCAGGGAACGAGAAGAGAAAACCCTGCAGGATTTCCCCCTTCACACACACACTAACACACACACACACACACACATACACATGCACTCAATCACCTATCACTACCGTATTGCAGTTTCCTGAGCTGTTAAATAACGTAATTATCTCCCTCGCTCTCCTTGTCCTGTCCTCTTACTGCACCATTGCTATCTTTCCAAACTCCCCACCCAAGGGCATCCCTCGCCCTCTCCCTCACTACAAAAAAAAAACACCCAGTCTGGAAGTTGCCCAACAATCTCCAGCTCCCACCCCGCCTCTTAAATCACACATTGGGCCGGCGCTGAGGCAGACAGTCCACTAGACGGTGAGGAAAAGCCTGGCAGCTTAAAAAGGACACAGTTTCAACAAGCAAGCGGATGGAGGATGGAAACTGGTACGGAGGCGAGATTTGGTTTAGGGGAGGGGTGTAGAGAAACAGACGCTGGTCGATTGCGATGAAGACATCACTCGGCACAGGCGAGCCAAGACGTGGTACAGAGAGTGCCAGGAGGGAGAACAGAGCCGCCAAGGAGACGGACAACGCTGGCCAAGACAGAGAGAGACAGAAAGAGAGACAAACAGAGAAGGAAAGATATGCACTGAGTCAGCTGTGTGTCCGTGCACATGTGTGCCTGCGCCAATGCCATCCACGGGTGGCTGGACATGAAATCTGTTTTCTGAGCGAGTCAGTTTCCATCGGCAAATGCCTCCGAGGGTGACACCATGATCGGGCCTCGCCGGACACGGGGCAGCCGCAGCATTGTTTTCCACCCCGCCCTCCACTTCCTCCACTCCATCCCTCCATCCATCCATCCATCCATCCAACCTCCATCCATCTCCTCACCCACACCGACTGGCCCAGTTCTGTCTGCACGTCTCACTGAGTTCAATTCAATTCACAAGGTTCTTTAAAGGGGACCTTTAACACTACACTAACTATAAAAACACATGCAGCATTAACAAAGACAGATTATGCATAACTTATATTGAACTTGAGTTAATGATATATGCATATATAATCATATTAACATGGTAACATTTTAGCATGCTCGTGTTTGCTTTGTGCATGTTAGCGTAATGGGCGTACATTAAGGATATCATTTCCCATGTTAGTCAGCTACAGTTAGCATATTTGCATTCTTCTATTAGCATTATTCTCACAGTATAGCTGAGGCTGACAGGAATTAGGGAATTACAGAAGTGTCATGTCATGAACCTGCTGATGGTGCTACATGAACAATAAGAGGACCACCAATGTCTTCAGGTTTTATTCCTATGGAGACCATGAATGGCTGCATTAAATTTAATTTGATCGTGATCATGGGCGCCTAGTTGTAGTTGAAAGTCTGGGTTGCAAGATTAGTGACAGACGAGGGGAGGTATGGCAGGAAATGTTTCATTTAATTAACACCTGAAGGTGCCATTTCCTGCCACACAGAGCCTTCAATCGTGACCAATAAAGCTGCTCTTTCGCTATAAAGCTCAGTTTATATTGCATCAATCTGGTGCACTTTGAGAGCACAATTAAGAGGCTGGATCTATGAAGAGCTTCATGCTCTAGTAAACAATTTAATCAGAATCATATTGGTTGTATAGATATGAATGGGGATGACACAGCAAACAAAGTCACACCCACAAAGCATGGTAAGGTCCGGGCGAGGGGTGTCGGGAGGTCATGAGAAAACGCCTTTAGGGCAGGAAATGCAATTTCTAATCTCATTCTTTTTCAACATTCATTCTTTCTTATATATTATTATTATATATTCTTTCATATAGACGACTACGTATGAAACGGCCACATATAACTATTTTTGAACTAGCTCAAATGTTGAAGAATAGCAAAGTGGTATAATCAAAAAGTGAGGATGCAAAAACACAAGTCTACTAGTGAAGGTGCAGCTGCTCTACTTGCTCCATTGCTCAGGTGCTTATGATCATGATGATGATGATGATGATGATGATGACTACCAGACAGACAGATCTAACAAACAACCAGCATTGCTTTTGCTAATCATTAGGTTGGCTAAAAATCAATTAATGAAAACCACATGGAGATGGTTACTTACAGTATTTGCTTTGAAATGTGCACTTTACCACATTCCTATAATAACTAAAACATATTCATCAATCATCATCCTTCTCTTTGTGTCTTCATCTTCCTCCTCTCCACACGTAACCCATCCTAACCTCCCTCCTCCTCATCTCCTGGTCTTCCACCTTCCCATCGTCACTCCACACGTAACCCTCTTTATTTCTCTCTCTGACACTCCAGAGGTGACTGGTCCTGTTTTGTCTCTCAGTCTAATCTAGGGCTCATTATGTAAAGGCGTGTTGGCTCATTTGTTATTTCTGGCTCCAATAACCCTGATTAAGGCTGTTTTTTTTCCCACCACTTCTTTCTCTCTCCGCCTCCTTCCTCCACCCCGTTTAGAGCTCTATGAAATCCGTTTAAACTATTATTCAAACATTTAATTAGAGTTCTGTTATTGGAAAGTCAAAATGGAAAAACAGTACTTAAAAAAAACTAAAGAAAAACAATTATAACAATTTCATGTCACCAGTTCACATTGGTTATCCTTCCTGTTTCATATCTGTTCCTACTGTGGAGCAAAGCAGGCTGGAGGAGGGGTAGATGAGTGTCGATAGAAGGATAGAAGAAGAGATGAGGGCAGCAGGAAGTGTGGAACGCTGCAGCCTCACATGATATAGAAAGCGAAGATAGGAATTAGGGGATGATGTATGATGGACACGCACAAAAATCAAGGAGTGCGTCTTTATCATATACATTCAAGCCTTCACGCTGTATGGAGAAAAATTGTACAGCGGAGGCAGAGCTATATGACATATAGCTCAGGATTTGTCATCTCGACATCAGCAATTGCGTGGAGCAAGCCGAGGGCGCTAATACATTATGGCTTTCTATGTCGGCCTACGTCCCGCCAAGACTTGGCGCCAAAGATAAATACACCCAATAAAGATAGAAAACACACGCGGTGCATCTATAAAACCACAAATAGAGCCATGTCAAAGCTGATACGAGAGGTTGGAAAGTGCATGTTTGTCATTTGCGTGTTTTATGAACTGTGTTGAACTGTGTTTGTGTCTGTCAGCTCGTGTGTGTGTGTCTGTAGGTGTTGCTCCATCTGTGTGTTACCCCCCGCTCACCTCTAAATCCCTCGATACAGCTGTGGATTAGACGCTGGTAAACTATGCCTCAGCTGCGCCGTGCTGCCTCAAATAATGCAATAATGCAGCATCCCTCTGTGTCAGTCAGCGCCTGTTAATCGGCACCAGACTGAGACAAATGGGCTCCAAATTAGGATTGATATAGAGGGCTTTTCTGTGGGAGACTTTCATGAACACATAATGCAGGTATCTGCTGCTTTGGTCTCTCTAGATGCTGCAAATTAAACCAGTGACAGCAACTGAGACTTGAGCAGGATGCTTATATGTGGTTAGCATGTTTTACTACTATTCCACAAAGTTGATTATGTTGACAATTTCTCATGAATTTACTGGACATCATATTGTACAATACAGATCCTCCACCTGCAGGTTGTGTAATCATTTGGGGGATTCATTTCTAATATTTTCCCGAATCGTATTTTCTGGTGAAACTGTGAATATTTGCAGGCAGATGCCCCTGGGATCGCAGTACTTTTGTCGAATCTTCTACAAACTAAATATGCAATCAGAATAATTTAATAAAATGCAAAAACGCATAGGCCTACATTTACACAGCTACTTTACAGTGATAATCCTTTTCATGAAATCAAAACCGTACAGTATTATACAGTGTAGTACCACCAAAATTACTTCACACATCAATGATCTCCTCATAGTTGTACTACAACATTTAGTTTGGAAAAAATATTATTTTGCATTAATCTTTTGAATTTTTAATGGGAAAAATATTCAATAACTTCAGTATTATGCAGTGTAGTACCACCAAAATCACTTCACACATCAATGGTCTCTTCCTGATTATACTTATTAAACTAATTAAGACATTTTGATGGCACTACACTTTATAGAAGTGAAATTATTGAATATTTTTCCCATTAAAAATTCACCAAAATTATGCGAAAGCATATTTTTCCAA
>CAKAOH010040167.1:0-38400 GCA_916701665.1 Sebastiscus tertius | reverse complement strand
CTCATCCCACAAATGAATGATCCTTACAAGTTGGACATCATTGTGAAGGTAAATAAACAGGCTTTCCAACGATGTAAAATACAATGCCAATTAGCATTGTAACAACAGAGAAATAATCCACCAAACACAAGTTTCCGAACTTTGTTTTTCCAGTTTATATATAGAGTCTATGTAATGTTATAGACATATTTAATATGATTACATAAATGAAGGAATAAATACACAAAACTCGTAATATCAATATCTTGTTATCCATAAAATAAAGTCAGTAACGTGTAAATAATAATACAAAAAAATAATTGATCCTACAATGTGCTTAGTTGGTAAAACGAAACATGATTTAACACAGCACTACAGATCTCTGAAATACCATTTTCCGGTAAGCCCTGAATGCAGCATCCTGTCACGTGACATGGTCAGACATGGCGTCCTCCCGGAGACGGCTGGACTGTCTCCGCTGCGGGATATGGAGCCTCTTCTTTTACTCTCTTTACTCTCATCTAAAGCTCGTTCTGGCGGAGGAGGTGGACAGCTGCGACAACCTGAGACTCGGACAATATCCTTTAATGACTGTTTGATGACGTCACTCTGGTTTAACGGAGGAACATTCACCTGGAAGTGGTCGCTACCGTTAGCCGCAGCTAGCTTAGCCACATTCACAACAGCTACAATCAGCCTATTCGATTTAGAACGGCTCTATATACGGTACATATATGAAGAGGAGTTCTGCTATATCACACATTGGAGCTGTTTAGGATTATGCTCTTTTAAATTGGATCATTACTTCTAGTAAAGACAGGAAGCTATATGTAGTTATAGATACATACATATACCTATAAGGAAGTATTGATGTTCTGATAATAACAGCCTCAGGGTTAGTTATTATTATAGGATAATAACAGCATCGGGGTTAGTTATTATTATTATAGAATAATAACAGCATCAGGGTTAGTTATTATTATAGGATAATAACAACATTAGGGTTAGTTATTATTATAGGATAATAACAGCATTATCGTTAGTTATTATTATAGAATAATAACAGCATCGGGGTTAGTTATTATTATAGAATAATAACAGCATCAGGGTTAGTTATTATTATAGGATAATAACAACATTAGGGTTAGTTATTATTATAGAATAATAACAGCATTATTGTTAGTTATTATTATAGGATAATAACAACATTAGGGTTAGTTATTATTATAGGATAATAACAGCATCAGGGTTAGTTATTATTATAGGATAATAACAGCATCAGGGTTAATTATTATTATACAGTGGTGGAGGACATACACAAGTATTACAAGTAGAAAATGTCCCCTGTGACTGTTATACTAATATATACTCTATCATTAGATTATGATTACTGATGCATTAATGTAAAAGCAGGATTTTACTGTTGTAGTTGGTCGAGGTGGAGTTCATTTTAACTAATGATTATTTTCATTATGGATTCATCTGCTGATTATTTTCTCCATTAATCGATTGTTTGGTTTGTAAAAATAGTGAAAATAGTTAGAAATGCCGTCACAGTTACCCAGAGCACAAAGTGACACCTTCACATCGTTTTTTCGTCCAACCAACAGTCCAAACCTCCATATTATTACTAATGCATTACAATTATTAAAAGGAAAAGCAGCAAATCTTCACATTTGTGAAGCTGGAACCATGACATTGTTTTTACATGAAAATGACTTAAACCATCAAAATAATTGGCAATTAATTTTCTGTCAATCAACTCATTGATTAATCAACCAGTCCTTAGAGCTGTAGTTGTATTGTGTGCAAATTTATATCATATAATTTATAAAGTAACTAAAACTGTCAGATAAATTTAGTGGAGTAGACATAGAAAGCATGAAAAGAAAATAATCAAGTAAATTACAAATACCTACAATTTGTACTTAAGTACAGTACTCAAGTAAATGTACTTTGTTACATTCCACCACTGATTAGATATTAGATATTCCCTAAATTCATCAGTAGATGTTGCCACAAATGTATGTCTAATATTTAGTCTCATTGATAAAAACATGCACATTGTTAGAAACACTTTTCAGTGTAACGCAGTGGCATTTATTGCAGAGCTGTTGTATTCGACTGGGTTTTAAACTGATGTGGATTTTTTGAAGAGTGTTTCCCCAAAACAAATTCAGGAAAAAGTGCAATCTAGTATTAAAGAAGAGTGAAAGAATCATATTTTGGTGAAATTATAAATGATTCAATATTTCCAACCAATGAACTGACAAATGTGTTGATCAGAGCTTGTATGAAAGGAGTTGGCTTTTTTTTAAAAGGGTACATCATGCAATAACAGGAAAACAATTTGCATATGTACACCTGCCATAATAAAAAGGTGAGAAAGAAAGGTAAAATAATTAAAAAACAACACAAAAAAGATATATATGGGGATATAATGACTATACTAAGAAAATATTGTAAAACAAATATAATGGAAAAATACAAATTAAAACAAACAAGGAAAAAGTAATAAAATTAGAATGTTTAATATATGATAGAGCTCATATTAAAACAGACTTTTACAAAGTGCTTCACAATTCAGGATAAAATTAAAAGATCATTAGAGAAATAAAGGCTCGAATGTAAATAAAAAACAATCAAACAAATCATCACTCAAATCATTGAACATTTAACAGAAAGCTGTGTAGACTGTAAAATAATAACACAATCAGTGAAAAGACCAACCTAAACAAACAATGTTTAACTCAGTTTACTAGAGATATCTGCAGGTGAAATGATTAGATATAAGATGAGCAATGTGACCTCTATGTGTACATCTGGTCTGAAGTCTAGCAGGTGTGCATACGAAATGGCGAATGCACACATCATTCCTAAATATGGCCCCTGCTGTTGATTTTTTCCACTATAATTACAAGTCTGTTAGCTTCATTCTGTCATGTTGATGACGTTGAGTCAGTCAGCAGCTGGTTGGGACTCCTTCACTCTCCTCATGTATCTCTGCAACGATCCAAAGATAGATGAAGCCACTCAGGAGCCGGAGAACTGCAGGGACATGACGGCCTGGGGTGAGTGAGTGATTTTTAGGTTGTAGTGGGCTCAGTTTTAAAGCTAGACTGAAGATACTGGCATAATATGAAACTAAAAAACCTAAGGTTATCTAACCAATCCATCGGTACCAACCACGTCATACTAGCTTGTCGCGAAGGAGGTTAAATAACGCTTCAAACTTGTTTTTTGTTGTTAATTGATCTCCAATAATACACATATACATACATTTGCATAAAACAAGCGTATTTGCCCACTCCCATGTTTATAAGAGGATTAAATACTTGACAAATCTCCCTTTAAGGTACATTTTCAACAGATAAAAAAATGTGTCATTAATTTGCGATTAATCACAATTATCTATGGACAATCATGCAAGTAATCGCGATTAAATATTTTAATCAATTGACAACCCTATTTTTTAACATTATATTCTATACATTATATTACATTATATTTTACCCCTGTGTTTTAACTTCTGCACTGTTTCATGTCTTAGATCTCATTTTTACTTGCGTGTTTTTTTCTTTGTATATATATATTTAATGAGAATTGTTGAAGGGAGCCTCAGATCGTCATTTGCCAATGGCTGCTTCTCTCTTCTCTGTAATTGTTGCACATGACAATAAAGAACTTGAAAGTTGAAGCAAAATGTGACATAAAAAATCATTAAGACAAATATAAAGGGATAAACTGATGAATGGGAACATTGATGGAAATCTGATAACCAGCTTCTGTTCCTCAGATCAATAACTGTCACGTCTGTGTGTGTGTGTGTGTGTGTGTGTGTGTGTGTGTGTGTGTGTGTGTGTGTGTGTGTGTGTGTGTGTGTGTGTGTGTGTGTGTGTGTGCGTGCGTGTGCGTGTGCGTTTGCGTGTGCACAGTGGATTGCCTCCCAGCTCCGAACATCAGCTGTCGGCTCTCTAACGGGACGGAGCAAACATTCGACGGGGAGCATGTGGGCTTCAACAAAACTATCCCCTGCAGGAATGTGTGAGTGCACACACACACACACACACACACACACACACACACACACACACACACACACACACACACACACCAGATTCCTGTGGAGAGGATAAACTGTCGGCTGCAGGCTTGAATTATCAGTTTTTTTGGAACTTCATTGTTGAGCATTTTAACGGTGTTTATGATTATTTTTGTTTGATTATTATAATCATTATGGTCATTATTGATAACTCTGAAAATAATAATTGTGTATGTCCTCTCAGGAGTGGTTATTCCTACAAAGTAGCTGTGGCTTTATCTCTGTTCTTGGGCTGGCTGGGAGCAGACCGCTTCTACCTGGGATACCCTGCTCTCGGTACACACACACACACACACACACACACACACACACACTCGTACTAGGGACGCACCGATACCGATACTATATCTGATATTGGGCCGATACTGTCTCAAATAGCTGGGTCGGACATCGGTTACAATGGGGCCAATCTATTCAATTCAATTCTATGTTTATATATTATATACATTATAGTCTGAAATTTTAAGTCCTGTTTAATTTTTGACCAATTTGTTGCTGCATTAAAAAGATTTACACTTGTTGTCTACACGTTGTTGGTGTACACTTTATTATTTTAATAATAAATAATAATTAGATAAATTCATAACTGTGTATTAATTGGTCACGATGTTTAAGTCAAGCCTGATGTTGTCTTACACACAAAAGAATGATCCCAGTTACTTCCACACAGTGAGGCATATAGCTTATTAATTAAGCACTGGTATCGGATCGGTACTCGGTATCGGCTGATGCCCAAAGCCCAGGAATCGGTATCGAGACTGAAAAAGTCGGATCAGTGCATCCCTAACTCGTACGCATGCACAATGTTGATGTTAAATGTAATTTTTCAAAGATGTGTATCAGAATCAAGATTAATGACGAGGAGGTTTTTATTTACAAGGTATTTGCCTCGATATTTTGGTGCATGATGATAATCATAGAAGGAGAAAATAAAAACAAAGCAAGTACTGCAAAAGTTAAGAATCTTAAATTGTGATGCAGGCAGAAATATGAGAGACAGAAAACTCAAAACCTGGACACATAAAACCAAAAATATGTGACTGGACAGATACCACCAGAGGCAGGAGAGCAGAACCTTTAATATCTCAATAATGTAGTAAAAACTACAAACGCTCGACTTGAAGTTGGATTAGAAGAAGTGAAATTATCCACTGAGAGCTGAAGTTGTGTAAAAACTTTGTAAACTTTATAGGAAGAAATTTTTCACATTCATTTCAATGCAGTCAGAGTTTTCTAGGAGCCCTCTAGTGGACGTTAGAGGACCTGCTGCAGCTTGTGTCAAACATCTTCTTCATTCTGGAGAAAGCCTGAATGTACTGACAAAAATTTGGCGGCATTGCCCTTTAACTGCTTCCACATTTGTGGGGGTTTTCTAGCCTGAATTCAAATTGAATTCAATGAGTCACAATAGAGCATAATAACCCAAAGAATATCAGTTATGATTACCACAACAAGGACGAGTTATTATCAGCAGACTGAGTCCTTCTTTTAATGAGACACCTGCAGCAAGATAAAGGCTGAAAGGCTGCGTGTGTGTGTGTGTGTGTGTGTGTGTGTGTGTGTGTGTGTGTGTGTGTGTGTGTGTGTGTGTGTGTGTGTGTGTGTGTGTGTGTGTGTGTGTGTGTGTGTGTGTGTGTGTGTGTGTGTACGTGCGTGTGCGCATGAGGTGCCAGGGGTTTTCTGGATGGAGGACAGCTGCACCGACGAACACCTGGCCTGATTTGGCACAGGTCGGCCCGGGCAGAGCCAAGCTAAGCAGAGCCGAGCCAAGTCAGATTTATATTTCTACAAAAATTAATTTTACAGACAGGTTTTGTTAAAGAGCTCCACGGAGCAGACAACAGATATAACTAGATGATAGCATTTAACAGTGTGATGCTCTGATAGCGCCCCCTACAGGCCGCAGAGTTCATTACAGCCACAATATGAACGGACGACAATTTGTCCTAAGGGTAGCGCTAGAGGAACAATCATGTGGTCATTCAGATCTAAAGGGTTCATCCTCTTAGGAGCAGGAATGGGATAGGACATTTCTTGGAAATCTGCTCGTTAGATTTTTAAATTTTTTGTATATATATAAAATATAAATAAATAAAGTGGAATTTTTGGCCTGAACCTGAATCTCCACTGACGCTTGAGATGGTCTATTAGTTGAGAGAGAGAGAGAGAGAGAGAGAGAGAGGGCTGAGAGAGAGAGGGCTGAGAGAGAGAGGGCTGAGGTTTTGGACACAAGTCTCAAATTTGATGGCTTTGAACTTGACTTGACAAAATGAAAAAAAGACTTGCAACTCGACTTGGACTTGGACTCAACTTTAGTTGGACTTGAGCCTTTTCACTTGAAAAAACTTGATACCTTCCCCCAAGCCCAAAGATTAGAAACTATGTTATTTACAGTTTTTCTCAGTCGCTTTGGCTCATTTTTCGAAACATTCTCTAAACCGTAAATGCAATAGTCACAACTGTTTAATGGGACATCACAACTCTATTGCATGTCTGCATAAGGTAGTAACTCACCCAAAACATTTCATTCATGCTTCAAAACTTAGTTATTGTGTCAGTAAATTAGCCAACGCCACCAAAATGAAAAGATGTTTCGTCATCGTGTGAGCCGTACGGGTCAAAATGTTTAGACGTTTTTTCACCGTGGCAGTCGACCCTGTTTCTTATTTGCAAATCGCAACTTTTTTGTTGACACTGACTACTTACTGTACTACCAGAAAGTCAGTTGTATCTAGCTAAATGTTATTGTGTGTCACACGTCCTATTTCAGCAGTAGGTCAAAGCTTACTGGGAAAAGTCAATACTGTACAATAGTGTAGTACACAGAAACAGAATATGTACATGTGTGTTTATGCAGTCAAGGCATTTGTGTAGCAATGTGTTACATGTAGGGACGTTAATAATTAACCGTTTAACCGTTAACCGTCATTAAGCATTTTAACCGATTAACGCTATTAGTTAAAACGGTTAAAAGAAATATTAATAATAAATTAAAAAGCTGAGCGGCTCAGAGGAGCGGCTCATCACTTTAAGGAGAAAAGCTGGTCCACCTTAACAGCCTACCTTAAGAGTCGAAGCCAGAGTTGCAGGATACAGGAAGTTGGCTTCGGTCTCTCGAGCTCGGTTGAGCGCAAGCCCACAGGAAGTGAGCCGGTCGTTGATCCGGACTTTTGTAATGGCCAAACGGCGGTACCGCATCTTCCGTGTCCGTCACGTGATGCATTGGGCCCAAAAAGACTTTTTCCCATAGACTTACATTGGGAAAGAGACGTCTGTAACTCAGAGGATCATTTTTTTGTGGTAAATCAACTCCCTAGTACGAACACTATGATAGTCCTTATTTAAAAAAATTAAGTTTTTAATGTTGTAAAATTAACTAATAGCTGGATCCAGAGCTATTTCCTTTCCTCCGTTCATGTGAGTGAGACCCAGACCGAGGCTGGAGCGCAAGCCGTGACGACAGTGTGACGTTGGGACCCCGTGACTGAGTCATGTGACAGAGCGGTCGCTACTACGCCAATCATCTCGGACGCTACTCCGCCAAGATCCGGGTACTTTTCCAGACGGAAGTCGAGCCATTTAGGCTTCATGCTCCAATGAGCAAGTCTCATGGGAATGACCGGGACCCCGCCTCCAACACTGGATCCAGTTCTTTTAATACATCCATGGTTGAGCGGAGCGGAGCTGTTGCATTTATTCACCGACAAATAAACTGTACACACACTGCTACAGCTACGTTCACAGCTAGAACACCACCAACAACCACACACTCACCGTCGCCACACACACAGGGTCTGGCGGAAACTCGTTAAAGTCACGCCGTGCTGACAGACTGTATGTGTGTGGCAGCGGCGAGCACAAAGCCACCGGCAATGCTGGAGCTGCTAATGTAGCACAAACACACACACTGTATGTTGGACACTCGCTGGTTATGCCGGGCAGACACACAGCTGACAACCTGCTAAACTACACTCAATGTGCGGTGGACGGCCAACTGGGGACAGTGAACGCAGCACCGTGGCTGCTAACGCTCCCGGACGGTGAACTGGGGACTCAGTTGTCTGTTGTGCTCCTACACTGCAGCTGGCGCACCGCTGCATGCGAGGCACAAATCTTGTCGGTTAACGAATAATAATCGGTTAACGACGGTCGGTTATCGGTTAAGAAAGCTTTTCAAAATTAGCATCCCTAGTTACATGTTTTATGAACAGAAAATTAACCTTTGAGCTTTCATGTAAGTGAACAGAAAATTTGCCACAAAATGACATCCATGCCAAAAAACAACAATGAAAGAACCTGCTGTAGCTCAGTGAATAAACAACTAATTCACAGTACGCAACACCGTGTCAGACATTTATGGTATATACATGTACTGTATGTCTGACAGATTTTGACAATTGAATGGATAATTTGGCATATGATGGTTCAAACGATGAAAGAAAGTTTAGAAGTTTTGAAGAGGATGACAGTTTCACTGAGAGTCAACTCATCAGTTTTAGTGGTTAAGTGGTTATTGTGCAAATTGTAGACAATCGTACTTACTCTTTTGCACAGGTGCCAAAAACATGTTTGCTTGAATGAATGACTAATTCTAATCTGTTGCTAACAACAAACTAATTGTTCAGAGATTTAAGCTTATTGTTTAGAAAAAATAATTCTCATTCGAGAATTGAGCCAAAGTGAATGAGAAAAACTGTAAATAGTGTGTACACAAAGACGATTAACTGCCCGGTACTGGAGATAACTGACAACGCCAGAGATGTTGGGTTTATTTACATTTTGAGAGATCCTTTATTGCTTTGTTTGGGAGGAGGGTTCACTCGTGGGGGAAAAACTGAACTGAACAAACTGAATTTTTGAATTTATTGCTGAATTGCTTTTTTTTAAACTCTGGACTCTTTATTTTTGGTGAATATTATTGGGACTTTTATTTGATTATTTACTTAATTCCTCAGATCCACATAGTTTGAACCAATCTGACAGCATCCAATCACATTGCAGGGGAAAACCATGAAGAACTAACGTTATGTTACTGAGTGCCAGTTGCTGCCAGTTATTCTGTTGTTAAAGTGGCGGTGAATAGCGCATTATGACTTGATTAGCACTCGAAACTCAAAGTTTAGGACTTGGCATTTGAGTGCAAAGACTTGAGACTTGGTCCAACCTCTGATTAATTAATTCTCCAAAAAGTCCAATCTTCAAATGTCTCGTTTTTTTCGTTAGACCAACAGTCCAAAACTCAAAGATATTCCGTTCACTGTGATTATAAAAACAGACAAGCAGAAAATCATCACATGGGAGACGATATAACCAGAGAGCGTTTGGTGTTTTTGCTTAAAAACAATCAATCAATTGTTTATCAGAATTAATTTTCTGTTTATCGACTTATAGTTTCAGCCCTAAAGACATGCAACAAGGTCCTCAGCTGTGAATCGGGGACATTGCAGATATGCATCTTTACCTCTAGGCCGTTCTGAATGAGCCTTGAAACCTGGTTAAACTCACAGAGACGTCGTTTTCTCATCCATTTATACATGCTCACTAATAATTTACTCCCTCATCGTCTCTGTCTCTCTCAGGACTGTTGAAGTTCTGTACCGTTGGTTTCTGTGGAATCGGCACTCTGATCGACTTCATACTGATCGCCATGCAGGTGAGTCGTAAACCCAGTCAGACACTGGTCAAATACTGGTCGGCACCCAGCCTATCAACAGACAGACAATGTTCAGGTCATCAACACATCGGATTCATTCTGATCATATTTGATCTTTTGTGACTTCAGGTTCCTCTGTGTCCTCTTAGTGCTCTTAATGGCATTTGCAAGATTCCACCGTGCCTGAACCAAAACAACCAATCAGAGCTGAGCAGTCTCTAAAGCAGCTGTCAATCACTGCTCACAAAACTCACAAACTCCGATCAAACTGTCAAACAACTAAAAAAAACCTAACTACTAAAAACTGTACTGTTTAGCTGTAAAATGAGAAAGTTTGTGAGCCGGTTGCCATGATGAAAAAAGTTGAGCACAGTGGCCGGAGCAAACTTTCTCATTTTACAACTAAACAGTACACTACAAGATGTTTCTGAAAACATCTGAGGAGAGAAATACTGAATATTGATTCATATTTGATCAGCGCTGCCTAGTTTAACAGTTTGATCGGAGTTCGTGAGTTTCGCGAGCAGTGATTGACAGCTGCAGTAGAGACTCCTTGGCTCTGATTGGTTGTTTTCCTTCAGCGCTCTGAAATCTTGCAAACGCCATTAGAAGCACTCGGAGGACACAGAGGAACATGCTTTCTTTTACAGATTACCTGTCTCATGCACGACTGTCAGGAGATGGTGTTTTATAAAAAATAACTTTTTTTTAATCATATTTGTAAGTAAGTTACCAACTGCAGCTTTAATGAAAAAAACAACCTTTACAAACAACAATTTGCTGTTTTATGGGATGCTATGTGCGGACTTTCTCTTGGCTAGGATCAGTAACTTCCTGTTGTCTCCACTGGTTGCCTGGCAACTGCCCGGAGCCAACAAATAGTACATTTTTTTTAATACAAAATACTCTTAAAGCTAGGGTCAGTAATCTTGAGTAACTAGCAAGAGTAAGCTAGATTTAAAGAACTA
The DNA here is from genome assembly GCA_916701665.1 of Sebastiscus tertius. Classification (NCBI taxonomy): domain Eukaryota; kingdom Metazoa; phylum Chordata; class Actinopteri; order Perciformes; family Sebastidae; genus Sebastiscus; species Sebastiscus tertius. The sequence goes on along the minus strand of CAKAOH010040167.1, from coordinate 27,698 downwards.
TCCAACCGAAACACCCAGCCCAGTGTTGCTGATTCCAACTCCAATAAAAGTAGCTAGCAGCACTAGCTCCAAAAGTCGCTAAATCTAGTGGGAAAGTCACCAAGTCTGTAATACCGACAGCCCGTCCCTTCAGATCTCCCTCTAAAGACACCCCCCAAAATTATCATGATGTACGTAAACAATAAACATTGCTATTGTTCGTACTCACAACTGTCAAGCTAGCAGCTTCTGGAAGGCAGTGCGTGGTGACGCACACTGGGTGCATGGGCAGAGTGCACACAGGTAGGCAGGTAGCCCGTCCAATCATTTCGTTCGGGCTGAATGATGCTGTTAAATGTGCCCTAAAAAGCTTGTAAGTGGACCTTGAGTTAAGAGAGTATTTTGTCAAACTACTAAAACCTATTTTCACATTCAAGATTTATCCATAGTCAACATTAGTCAATTAATTTTCCTTCAATAAACCAAATGAATGATTGTTTTAACACTGTGTTGACTAAACTGTGCTAATTAAAATATTCATACTGGTGTGTATACATTAGGGCTGTCAAAGTTAACGCGATGATAACATGTTAACGCAAATTCATTTTAATAGAACAATTTTCTTTAAAGCAGCTTGCAATTTTTAGGTTGTAGTTGGCTCAGTTTTAAGATCATATGAAACTACAAAACCATCGGTACCAACCATGTCATACTAGCTTGTTGCAAAGGAGGTTAAATAATGCTCCAAACCTACGCTAAATTTTGGTGAGGAAAAACAGTCATGGCCATTTTCAAAGGGGTCCCTTGACCTCTGACCTCCAGATATATGAATGGGTTCTATGGGTACCCACGAGTCTCCCTTTTACAGACATGCCCACTTTATGACAATCACATGCAGTTTGGGGCAAGTCATAGTCAATCAATATATACATACATTTGCATAAAGCAGCATATTTGCCCACTACCATGTTGGAAAGAGTATTAAATACCTTTAAAGTAGATTTTGAACAGATAAACAATGTGATTAATTTGCAATTAATCGCAATTAACTATGGACAATCATGCGATGAAATATTTTTAATCAATTGATAGCCCATATATTTTATGTATATATCTATATATATAGATATATACATATATCTATATATATATAGATATATATACAGTATATATCTATATATATATAGATATATATACAGTATATATATTTAAAACCTCTGCTACAAGATTTAAACCCATCTTTTATGATGGAGAACAGGAAGGAAGAGTTCAGTCTGCAGAGCTCTATACTCTGTTCAAACTGATCAGAGAGCAGTTCAGCGGCATGTTCCTTCCTACCACACACCGACACACTCAGGTTCTTGTTTCATGTCCTCTTTAAGAGTGACACCTATGATGAAGAGTTCCATGTTTCTTGGAGGATCCATTTCAGCGTGGCACTCGGCAGCAGATATTTTAGCGGCCAACTGCCCGTCGGGGGGAGGACTCCGAAGCCTGATGAATAAACAAGCGTCGGCCTTCTCATTATTATTTACGTCCATCCATCCTGCAGCGCTGCGTCTCTCTGAGGCCCGCAGGATGAATGATGCTTCTAGAAGTTCCTAATGGACTCTGAGAGGACGGAGACAGACGGATGGAGAGAGGGAAATGGGAGGTGAAGGGACGAATCACTCCTTCCTGTTCAAACGTTTTAGATAATAGAGGCTGGAGATCCATCACTGAAAGGTGTGAGGGGGACCAACAATGGATGGATGGACGGATCAAACATGATGCAAGTGGTCAGCCATGTTTGACAGATCAGGGATTTTAAACTTGAGTGTGACGCCACTTAAACTTTAACCCACCAGGCTGTAGTGTCCTGAAAGAATTTATATTATCTTTTGGGAACAAAATATCATGTTTATCTAATGGGGTAAAAAGTTTGTGAATTTCTAATAAGGGATGCACTGATTTATCGGCTGAACATCTGTACCGGCTGATATTCAACTTGTTGACTGCCATCGGCCTATCGGCAAATAAGATGACGTTTGCTGATGGCAGTTGATGACTGTGGACGCTGTGTACACCTGTGCTTTGTTTACACATAACAATGAAAAAACAAGTCGGCCGTGTGGGAGTAGCCTATTGCACTGTCTCGGAGAAAGATGTGTGACAAGAACGTTGTGTTCAATGACAAATTAAGCAGTAAAACAACGGCTTACAAGATTTATTAAAACCAACCACTAGGTCTGAATTGGAGCGAACCTCGTTGGTGCGTAATGTGTCACTAAAAGCCTGTCAGTCCAACGAGGGGTGATGTAGCACCCAGTACGTTATGGTGGGAACATCCTCCATGCTGTGATGGGATCAAGTCCCGGGTGACCAGAGTGCAGAAGCACGTCAGGGTCGCCGCATCATAGTCCCGCGGCTCCGCCGTGGGTCCGTCCAGCCCGGCCAGCTGAGGCAGCGAGGCCTGAGGCTGCACCAGCAGAGCGGGGCTCTCCATCCGCTCCCCAGCGGCGTTCTGCTGCTACTAGTCCACTAGTTAAAAGATTGTGGATGGCGTCGTTCTCTCGGACGGGTAAAAAAATAAAAATAAAAATAGGTCGCCAAATATACTTGGGCAGCCGTTAATAAACTCTTTTAAAATAGCCAATATGTCTTGTTTGTTCCTTGTTACTGATAGAGAGTTCAATCATCCAATCCACCAAACAACTCAAAACAAGAGTCAGTACCAACAGGAGAATACACTGTTTACCATTGACGGAGGATTTTGGAACATTTCACTTGGGCGCTCCCCACATAATCAGCTGTGCTGCTCATCCCACAAATGCATGATCCTTACAAGTTGGACATCATTGTGAAGGTAAATAAACAGGCTTTCCAACCATGTAATATACAATGACCATTAGCATTGAAACAACAGAGAAATAACCCACCAAACACAAAATTCCAAACTTTTTTTTCTGAGTTATATGGGTGGCCCGCCCAAGTAAAGTCTATGTGTAGGAAACACTGCTTATGTTTCTAATCGCTTTCACATTCATTTTTAATATATTTTTCACAAAACAAATATTTTTGTTGGGCTGTACAAGTACTGAAACATTCATTCAAACACATTGAGTAGGTAGTTGTACAGCAGCTGTAAAGGCTTTGAAAAAAAATATATATATTATTTTTCATAAATTGTATGCTCATTCAGAGACAGTGTAATGAAAGGTTAAATGACTTTAAAACAGCTCAGTTATTTTTTTATAATGAAGAGATTTCTCTGGCATGAAATGGGAATAAATAACAGCAAAAACAAAAACATTGGTATCTGTAGTCGGCTATCGGCCAAATTGTTATTTTAAATATCGGTGTCTGTATCAGCCCAGAATTTTGCAGTCGGTGCATCCCTACTTCTAATGCTTTCATAAAAAAAAGCCCCCAATAACTTTGCTTGTTTTGTAGACATTCAACCAAATTTGAGCGTGAAAGTAGTTGAAAGCTCCTGAAAATGTCAGTAAGTTAACATTAGTCAAATTCAATTCAATTTGTATTTGTTGCAACATTCCACACAAAGTTCAAAGTGCTTTATATAATAATGAAACATTAAAACAAAAGGCGGATATGTGCATACAACACACATTTAACCACACATTCAGGTCAGAACGGAGTCATGGCTTTAGGTTCTTCCACTCTGCACGTTAATATTATTTACCACCCTTGTACCAAACATTACCTGTCTCGTGTGTTTTGTGTCCTGCAGATCGTGGGTCCAGCTGACGGATCACACTACATCGTGGATTATTACGGTGCCCGGCTAACCCGTCTGTCAATCACCAACCAGACCTACAGGAAGCCACACCTGTCTCTGTGAACACACCTGGACGCACCTGGACGCACCTACACACCGACGGGAACACTGTGAGTTCACAAAAGAACTGAGGAGTTAAGCATCTGTTGGCTTGTAGTTGGGTTACATTCTTAAGCATGACTCTCAAAATGTAGTTTGCTTGTTACAGAGACTGAAAAATGTTCTTTATTTTGGCACTTTGGATTTTTTCTGCATCACAAACAACTAAATCTGTACAATGATGTGGAGTGACAGAAAAGCAGATACGAGTCTGTTTTAATAAATACAGCGGTCTGTACCGACCACGTAACCAGTCACACGAGTTATGAATCTGCAACCCAAAGTGTACTTGTAAGCCTTGAGTTCTTCTTAAGTACACCAGTGGTTGTTAGACTTTCTTGTTGTCCGTCATTTTGATTTACAAGGTCGTAAAAATTCAGTCATAATCCATAATCCAGTCATTAACTGTCATTTAAATTGAAATTTTTTAAGACATAGGCCTTTTTAAAAGGTGTAGTCCGTGTTTCTAATCCATTCTAATCAGCTGTCCGTCCTGTGTGCGCTGGAAAAAAAATCCAGTGTTCATACACAGCCCTGGCTCTGTAAATGGGAAACAAACAAAGGGGCTCAGACTGAGCCACTAGGGCTGTACTGAATGTCATTTTTTACATTCAAAGCTTCTATTGAGGTTTCCAATGAAACTTCCAATGTCCGTTAATAGGCAACAGGCGCGAGCCTCTTTTTGTGTGTGCGCGGCACAAGTGGGAGAGCAGACAGTTTTTGACCACAGTGAAAATGTTTTTTTTGAAAGGCTAAACGCCAACAACTATGGATTGAAGCGGAATATTTTGTTAGGTAAGAACATGTTTCAATCAATTTTGGAAATGATTACATATACGACAGAAAATATGCGGTTAATGCAATTTCTGTAGTACACATGTATTTACAGTTTTTGTGTATTGGCCTATGGGCGCTGCCTAATCGCAGTTTAAATAGATCCAGTATGACATTGCAGCTGCTGATGTGCAGCTTTCACTACCAGTGTTGGAATTGCACTGTGGCTTTCGAGGAGCCTTATTTTTGGGGGGTGGGAGGTGGGAGGGTACTGTACACATGCACGCACATACACAAATGAGTCCAACTAAGTGAAAAAATATACTATAAATACCTTTCAATTCATAAAGACAATATTTAGCCTTGGACAACAAAGAAACAGAAACATTATTCACCGTTGCAACATTTGTATAAATCTCTCTCAGCGAGAACCAATAAAAACACCAACACACAGCGGACAGGCAACGGTTTGTGTTACATTGTTAAACAGACCAGACCGAGGCTGCATCCCATCATAATTATAAACCACAGCTTCAAATGTTGGTTTTACAGAAAACAAAGCAAGATAACTTTTCCTACAGCTTCTCTAAACACAACACCCAGTGCTCGCTGCACAGTAAAACATTCAAAGGTAGCGTCGCAATGCAAATACACCATCATACGCATATAAACATGTCAACATACACGGTGCTTTACTATTAGCCTATTATTTATTTCAGGTACCTAAATATACAGGAAAATATATCAATTGAGGCTTCCAGAACAGATAGAAAACAGTCAGCTTCCAGAGCATCATAATGCTTCAATATGTATCATAAGTGAATAAAAATGAGTGAAAAATGGGAGAAACATTTTACAGGCAACACTTGGTGTGAGACCTTGAAACTTCACAGTTCAAGGTCTCACACACACACACACACACACACACACACACACACACACACACACACACACACACACACACACACGCACACACCTCATGTGGGACAGAGTGGTTAAATATCAGAGTGTTAAGTCAACATGAGGAAGGTTTCTAAGGGAATAAAGAAGTGAGCCTGGATGGAATATAATCCAGTTTGGCTCATTTGGAGCGTCAAATTGTCAAGAGGATTTTTTTTAATTTGTAGGAGCACCCAGAGTATAGTGGTGGTAAAAGTAAACAGTAACAAATACAGTCACAAGTACTATGCTAAAGTACAATTTTGATGTACCTAATACTTACCTTTAGTATTTCTATTTCAAGCTACTTTCTACTTCTACTCCACTACATCTCAGAGTACTTTTATTACATTTATCTGACAGATGTAGTTACTTTTCAGATTACAGTTTTACATATAATACTATATCCTGACAGTAGTGCATGAGACAGATAATTTGTTAAAGAAATCATGTTCCTCTGTGTTCTCCAGTGCTCCTAACGGCATCTGCAAGATATCACCGTGCAGAAGGAAAACAACCAATCAGCCGACCAGTCTCTAATGCAGCTGTCAATCACTGCTCGTGAAACTTGTGAACTCTGATCAAACTGTCAAAGTAGGCAGCGCTGATCAAATATGAATCAATATTCTGTTACTGTAATGTCTATTTCTCTCCTCAGATGTTTTCAGAAACATCTTGTAGTGTACTGTTTAGCTGTAAAATGAGAATGTTTGCTCCGGCTGGTGGGCGGTGCTTGGTTTTAGCTCGACTGTTTTGAACACGGCGGCCGGGTCACAAACTTTCTCATTTTACAGTTAAACAGTACAGTTTTTAGAAGTTTTTTAGTAGTTTGACACTTTGATCGGAATTTGCGAGTTTCTCAAGCAGTGACTGACAGCTGCTCTAGAGACAGCTCGGCTCTGATTGGTTGTTTTCCTTTGGGCACGATGAAATCTTGCAAATGCCATTTGGAGCCCCAGGAGGACACAGAGGAACGGGATTTTTTTTATCACAGATTATCTGTTTCATGTACTACTGTCAGGATATAGTGACAGTTTTTTTTTTTAAAATAACTTAAATATCATATTCGCTCTAAGTTACCAACTGCAGCTTGAAATAAAAGATCAAAATACTTCTGCTACCAGTGCCAGAGTATTATATAGTGTGTTACATGTGTGATATAAATAAGATGTGTTTTCTGTTAAACTCGTTTCACATCCTTTAAACATTTGGTAAAATGTTATCACTATTCTTTAGTTTATTTTAGAGCTGGGCAATACATCGATATCATATCTATATTGTGATAGGAGACTAGATATTGTCTCAGATTTTGGATATCGTATTATGACATGTGTTGTCTTTTCCTGCTTTAAAGGCTGAATTACAGTAAAGAAATGAAATTTTCTGAACTTATCCGACTGTTCTAGTTGTACTATTATTTGCCTTTTACACTTCATTATGTCATTATATTTACATTACTGATGATTATTATTTATCAAAAATCTCATTGTGTAAATATTTTGTGAAAGCAACAATAGTCAACCCTACAATACAACCCTACAATATTGTCACAATATCGATTGAGGTATTTGGTCAAAAATATGATATTGGATTTTCTCCATAATCCTATATATATTCTGTTAATTTGTGTGCATGAATTATTAATACAATATCATAAATGAATCATTTGTGTACATTTTTAAAAAAAAAAAAAGGTATTTCCCATGAAACCTGCTGGGTCTTTAGTCTAAATACTTTGATACTGTCTGAAATAAACTTTTTTCAATATAACCTGAAGATGGAACAAAGAGAGAAAAATCTGATAATAAAACACAGAATATTAAAATTTAAAATCCAGATTTCTGTGTTAATATGATGATGATATGACTTTGTTTCTCTCTTCAGGTCCGCCATGTAAATACAGAGAGGACCGCTTACAACAGAGGATACACTCAACTTTATCGACACACCGACTCTGACATTGAAATATGAACCGTTTAACAATAAAAGTGACATTTATTCAAAACTGCATCAACCCGACTGGTCAGAAGGCATTTAAAGGGCCATTCTGCTGGTTTTGCATGTTTTCAGCCTGTTAACTTACAAACTGTAAACATCACATTCACACTCCTGCTGATCGTTTTCATAATCATCCATCATATTTTAGATTGATCTCCTGACAAGTTTCTTTTCATCTCTATGAAAATCGACTATATTTTCCAGTGTAATTGTAGTGTCCCCACCTCTACTGCAGAGAATACATGAGATATTAAATCCAACTCTTTTTGTCACTTTAGGTCACATTTATCTTCACATCAGACCAGCTGGTCACTTTTCTGTTTCTGTTTTATTTAATATGATTTTGTTGTAATATATTGTGAAGTTTCGCTGCAGTTTAGTCTTTAAGTTCTGATGTTTTTCCATCAAAACAGACTTTGTAAATAAAGTTTATTTTTGTGTTAATCTATACTTGACTGTTTATTAAGCATCACCAGAGGGTTGATGTTGATAACAAGCTGAGCATGTGATGGTTTCTTTGTAATTGGTATTTTTTGTTATTTTATTTTATAGTCATGATTTGACCGGACCTCCACTCAGTTATTTTTTGTTTTTTTTAATGTAGTTGTTTCTATAGGAGGATACAAACTGCCAATTCTCAAATCTATAGATATAATTCATCTGGAAGCTCAACACATGAGTTCACCTGAACGAGCCACGTCTCCATTTAGTTTCTAAAAGCTATGATAAACTTTGCTTGAAAAAACAATTGGCAATATTTCTCTCCCCCCCCTCCCATTTCTTATTTATTTTTTTCTCTCTTTCTCTTGCCCCCATACCACCACCAATTTCTCCTCCACATACACACACACACACACACACACACACACACACACACACACACACACACACCCCAAATCAAAGGACCAACCCCAGATTATTATTTTCTGTTACTTTTACCCGTCATGTCACCTAATGTACTGTCTGTTTTATGTCTTGTCTTGCCTCACCTGTTATGTCTCTTCGCACTAAATACAATTTAAAAAATAAATAAACTTATCTTAAAAAGAAAAAACTTTTTGCACAAAAAGCCCCATTAATACGGTTTTGAGATAAGAGGTCTCCCTCCTGATCGACTTCTGCTTCACATTTTGACACAAACTATATATAATTCTGTGTGTCTGAAAAGGCCTTTTTTCTTGGTCTAAATTAATAGTGGAAATTTTGCAAAATATTGGAACATCTGAACATGGATATGTTATTAATCAACCAGTCAAATATAGCCACAGTTTGCAGTAGTGGAAAGTACATTTACTTAAGTTTTGTACTTAAGTAAAAATTTTGAGGTACTTGTACTTTACGTCAGTATTTCCATTTTCTGTTACTTTATACTTCTACTTCCACTACTGTACATCTCAGAGGGATTATATTGTACTTTTTACTTCACAACATTAATTTGATAACTTAAGTTACTTTACTATGATCAACTAATAAATAATATATCAATAAGACTTTATTGAGCCCTGGAGAGGTATTCAGAAACTACCCAGCAGTATATAAAGTAATTCAATGAGCTCCACATTAAAATGATGAACACATTAATGCATCAATAATTATAATCCAGTAAAATATATTATTCTGAAATGGACCAGTCTCTATAATGTGTACTTTCACTTTTGGTACTTTATGAATAATTTGATGCTAACACCTTTTACACCAGTAAGACTTGTACTTGTAACAGAGTATTTCTACACTGTAAAGTAAATGATGGGAGTACTTGGCACCGCTGCCAGTGTGTGCCTCCTGTACATTATCACTTTTTCTAAGAGATAAAAGTATGATAATCTTTGAAACACACTTAAAAAGGCATTTCTAGAATCCTCTTCTCAATGTGAATCAAAATGATTTTTTTTCTCGGTTATATCTGTCTATATTTATGTCACTTTGCATGACTTTACAGTATTTTCACATACAACAATGTGTTCATATTTTGTGTGAGTGGTACAAAATGAGCAATGGCGTGTTGATTCAGGGTACCTGGATTAGAAAATAGAGTCACAGCTTGAGAAACGGGTTAAAAATCTTTTCATCATAGAGCAATCACAATATCAATCAGAAGTGAGAGTCTTGGAGGATTGTGACTGGAAATACCCTCACAACAGTGGTTCTTGAACATCACTGGGTATTTATCTGTCAGAAAATCTGTTATATGACTTCCTGTGGAGTTTTAGACCTCTACTATCACTATGGAGTGTTTGGTTTATCTTGCTCTATGCAATAACGCTACACACTAGACAACTTTTAGGACCTAATGACTTAAATAAGGGTTATTCAAGTGTTCGTACTGGGAAGTTGATTTACCTCAAAATAAATTATCCGCTGAGATACAGACGTCTCTTTCCCAATTTAGGTCTATGGGAATAGTCCTTTTCTATCAGGAAGGTTCCTGACGGAGTGAAATGACCCTCTCAGTATCTCAGTAGCAGCCATGATAAGAGCTGTTTGAATCCTCTAAATGCTGAGGAAAGGAGCTTCAATGCTTCCTTTATTATCTCCTTTAGCAGAGGATACACAGGACCATCCTTTACCAAAGGAAAGGAGAGAATAACATCCCACAATTCCTTGCGGCCGCAGCATTTAAAGCGACGCACCATTCAGCTGTTCATAATAACAAACAATATGCTGATCTTGCATATTATTATCATACGCTCATATACTAATGGGGATTCATGTTTGATATGAGTGGACAGTGACAACCATTTCGTTTCACTTTATTTTTAATTAATTATTTATTTTGAACATGTAACAAATACCTCAGTAAAAAACAAAACAAGAATAATTAATAAAATGAACATTAAACAATCAATTAACAAATAATCATAACCAATATCCCAAAAGAAGTTGGAAGAAGTATATGATCCTACACCTTCTCTATAACTTGAACAATTAATTCAATATGTATCATATATTCCTTTGTTTATTTCAGTTCCAACCTGGTAATGAAGTGATGTTTTTCACCGGTTGTCCACGTTCGGTCAGATGATCTTTATTATCTGTTGATAGAGTGTTCCAGCAGCAGGAGGACCTGTGGTATCTCTCTTTAACACACCGCGGGTGAAGCAGTCTGTCACTGAAAGACCTATTTAAAAATGCACAGGGGGAGCAGCGCCTTTTGTAGTCCATCTTCAGAACATTGTAGTTTCACCACGGCAGACCCTCGTCGCATCATAATGACGGAGCTTATAGTGAAAGAGCAGTCGGATTCTCTCAACACCGTGGTTGTCTTTTCCTAAGTTCTGAATTCTCCTTCTCATCTTTCCTTGACCTGATGACCTTTTCCATCAAGGTCAAGGAAAAGTGGTTAGGAAAAGACTTCAAGAAGTACATTTTTGACTTTTCGAACGTAGCCCAGGTCTTTTTGGGCCCAATGGCATCACATGACGGACAAGGAAGTTGTAGTACCACCGTTTGGCCAGAACGAAAATTGGCATCAACGACTGGCGCTCTTCCTGGGGGCTTGGTACATATTCCATCTCTTCCTAACTGAATGTGATGTGAACGAGCGGACATTAGATTGTTTCAGTTTTTCCCAATGAAGATGTCCTAACCTACTCTGTGCATCAGCGAATAGGCAGGACGACGTGCAGCTTCTTTGAAAAAACACTCAATCTGGCTCTATTTATGCAAAGTTTCTCACAATTCCAACATATTGTCACTGGTCAAAATTGACGCTGACAGTTCGCTCGGTTGCTGTATGTTAGGAAGAGGCGTCAGACCTCCTCCACCCCTATATCCCGTCCCAGAATCCGTGATCCTCAGACACGGGTCTGCTCACCACCCCCCACACCAGCTTGCAGAGTTTTGAGGACAGAGCCTTCAGTGTGGCAGCTCCCACTCTTTGGAACTCTCTGCCAGCAGATATCTGTAATGCTGCATCTATGGATACCTTCAAAAAACTCCTGAAAACCAACCTGTTCACCAAGGCCTCTGGACTGAGTTAACTCTGTTATCCCCAGCAAACATTGCTACTATTATTTTCTGTTCTTTGTTTTTGTCTACCTCCATATACCAAAGTTTGGACTTGTTTTCCTGCCTTGTCTGCAGCTGTTGGTAAATGTCTTAATGTGTCAGATGTTTTACATTCAAATCAAAACCTGAAAAATCAATTAGGGCTGTCAAAGTTAACGCGATAACGCGTCAACACAAATCTGTTTAAACGCCACTCTCACTCACTCATCTTCAACCGCTTATCTGGGGTCGGGTTGTGAGGGCAACAGCTCCAGCCGGGGACCCCAAACTTCCCTTTCCTGAGCCACATTAACCAGCTCTGACTGGAGGATCCCAAGGCGTTCCCAGGCCAGTGTGGAGATATAATCTCTCCACCTAGTCCTGGGTCTTCCCCGTGGCCTCCTCCCAGCTGGTCGTGCCTGGAACACCTCCCTAGGGAGGCGCCCAGGGGGCGTCCGTACTAGATGCCCGAACCACCTCAGCTGGCTCCTTTCAATGCAAAGGAGCAGCGGCTCTACTCCGAGTCCCTCACGGATGACTGAGCTTCTCACCCTATCTCTAAGGGAGACGCCAGCCACCCTCCTGAGAAAACCCATTTCGGCCGCTTGTACCCGTGATCTAGTTCTTTGGGTCATGACCCAGCCCTCATGACCATAGGTGAGAGTAGGAAGACCGGTAGATCGAGAGCTTCCAGCTCTCTTTTCGTCACAGCGGATGCAGCGGTAAAGCGAATGCAATACCGCCCCCCCGCTGCTCCAAATCTCCGGCCAATCTCACGTTCCATAGTCCCTTCACTCGCGAACAAGACCCCGAGGTACTTAAACTCCTTCACTTGAGGTAAGGACTCATTCCCTACACGGAGTAGGCAATCCATCGGTTTTCCTGCTGAGAACCACGGCCTCAGATTTAGAGGTGCTGGTCCTCATCCCAGGCTTTTCACACTCGGCTGCGAACCGATCCAGTGAGTGCTGGAGGTCATAGACCGATGATGCCAACAGGACCACATCATCTGCAAAAAGCAGCGATGAGATCCCAAGCACACCGAACTGCAAACCCTCTCCCCCCGACTACGCCTCGATATCCTGTCCATGAATATCACCAACAGGATTGGTGACAAAGCGCAGCCCTGGCGGAGGCCAACCCCCACCGGAAACGAGTCCGTCTTATTGCTGAGAACCCGAACACAGCTCTCGCTTCAGGCGTACAGAGATTGCATGGACCTGAGGAGTGACCCCCTCACCTCATACTCCCGCAGCACCCCGCAGTATCTCCCGGGGGACCCGGTCATACGTCCTCTCCAAGTCCACAAAACACATGTAGACTGGATAGGCATACTCCCAGGCCCCCTCCAGGATCCTTGGGAGAGTGAAAAGCTGGTCCGTTGTGCCACGGTCAGAACGGAATCCGCATTGTTCCTCTTCGATCCGAGGTTCGACTATCGGCCGAACCCTCCTTTCCAGCACCTTGGAGTAGACTTTACCAGGGAGGCTGAGTAGTGTGATACCCCTGTAATTGGCACACACTCTCTGGTCCCCCTTTCTGAACAGGGGAACCACCACCTCGGTCTGCCACTCCTTAGGCACTGTTACCGACTTCCACGCAATGTTGAAGCGACGCGTAATCCAAGACAACCCTTCCACACCCAAAGCTTTCAGCATTTCTGGACGGATCTCATCAATCCCTGAGGCCTTGCCACTGTGGAGTTATTTTGACTTCCTCAGTGACTTCCACCAGGGAAATTAAATGCCACTAATTTCTTTAATGCATTAACGTAACTTGCAGTTTTTAGGTTGTAACAGGCTCAGTTTTAAAGTTAGAGTAAAGATACTTGTACCATATGAAACTAAAAAAAAGGAAGTCATTGGTACCAACCATGTCATACTAGCTTGTTGCAAAATAATAGGGCTGTGTATTGACAAGAATCTGGCACACAATACGTATCATGATACAGGGGTTATGATTAAATATATTGCAAAATATTGCAATACTGTAAGTAGGACGATATGTTGCGATTTTTTTATCTAATTTTAAGAAAACTATGCATAAAATCTGAGTAAAAAAAGTTTTTTATGCAATCAGAACAGTGGGATCTGCATTTGCATTTATCACAGTCCCTGTAACATCCAACATCATCGCACCACTTTGAGAGGGTTCATACACTGAGAGGGCACATCTCTTTGCAAATGAAATAAAGTATTGAATAAAACAATTACGTTAAATTTTGACGAAGGAAAAACTGTCATGGCCATTTTTCAAAGGGGTCCCTTGAACTCTGACCTCCATATATGTGAATGTAAATGGGTTCTATGGGTACCCACGAGTCTCCCCTTTAGAGACATGCCCACTTTTGCATAAAGCAGCATATTTGCCCACTCCCATGTTGATGAGGATTAAATACTTGACAAATCTCCCTTTAAGGTACATTTTGAACAGATAAGAAAATGGTTAATTTTAAATGAATTGCAATTAAATTGTTTAAATGACTGACAGTTCTAAAACTAACCCGATGAAAGTTAATAAGCTGCATTTCAGGATTTAAAATTGATTTGATTCAAAGCATTTTATTTCAGTTACAGCAGAAGGCAGAACAATTTGAGCCAATTAATTCTTTTAGCAGATCAATGCAGTCAAACCAGGATCATTTAAAAACAGATTCATGAATGAATCAAAAGTTACTCTACTAATAATTTGATTTATTTGATGTTTCCTCTTGGTAGCTCAGCAGCAGGCTCACAGAGCTGCTGGCCGGCTATCTGTCCTGAGGTGAAAGGTCCTTAAACTGAACCTTAGCAGGTAATTACCAGCTCAGAGCATTTTCCTCCTCTCTGATACCAGCTGCTGATCAATGAGAGGCTGCAGCACACACACACACACACACACACACACACACACACACACACACACACACACACACACACACACACACACACACACACACTCTATGATGTGGCTCTGGTCTCTTATTACAGCTCTGATCTGATAGAGGAGGTCTCCCTCTGTCTAATGAAACAAACATCCTCCTCAGCTGATCCCAGGACGCTGGAAGAGGCTGTTTGCCTGATAAAGTCGGATCACGCTGAATGTGTTGAATGTGTTTCTCTCCAGCAGAAGTTCACTCTTTTCACAGGAGACAATCTGTTACTGCAGGTACTTTACTGAGGTAAAGGTGTTGGATTTCTTCTGGTTCTGCATTGACTACACAAGTAAAAACTACATTTGTGTCTATTTCTTTTTACACCTCTCTGTATGAATTAACTAGATAATTAAAATCAATACTAGGATGTAATAAGTGATCGTGCTGTAGAAGTGTGACCGCTGCAAAGCCTGACGACTGGTTAGCCTGAGGTTGCTGTGTTAGCGGCTACCTTACTGCCTGTGACATACAAACCGAGTACGGAAAGTCTCAGGACTGATTAACAGTCATGTTTCACCTGGAAATACTGTGTTGATCTATTACAATATACTGTACATATAGACCTTATCTATGATTCTGTTCTTTATCATTTAAAACAAGCTATATGGCATAAGGCCAAATGATAAGTTGTGCTAATGTGTAAAAGAACCCAAAAATGTCCTGAAGATTTGCTTCTTGGGAACAAATAAGAGACACTCATTCACTTTGGACTTCTGTGAGGTTAACAAAGCCCTAGAAGTGACAAAAACGTTGGGAATTGTCTGAGATTAGGTGAGATAAATAAGTTATTGTGTTAAAAAGGGCCAGTTCACCCATTTCATACATCAGAAGTAGTTTACCATTGTCAGTCCTCCTCAGCCTGTGAAAACTAATGTATAATGTATTATCAGAATCAGATCAGAATCAGGTTTACTTGCCAAGTGCGTACTACATACGAGGATTTGACTCCAGTTTTATGCAGCTCTCTCAATGTACTTACACAGAAACAGAAACAACAGTTAGGAACAAGGACAACAAAGCTGGACAAATAAAGGTAACGGATAGACAGGACTGTTATGTACACAAGTAGTGAAATAAATATTCTATAAATATATATAAAAAACACCAATGACCAACAATAAAATAATAGTCTCACTGCGGCAATATTTACTGATGCACGCTGGATGTAATGAATGAAATGCAGCAGAGGAAAATGAAACTAAGAGCGTCTGTCTCCACAGTAAATCATCTGTTGAGTGTTTGAGGGTTATTTATTTGTGCTTTAGAGCGTAACCACTGTGAAACAATCAGAAAATAACTTCTTCTCTCATTCACAGCACCGTCAGGCTGTCTCCCTCTTCTAACGTTACCGCTCGCCCTCTCAACTCGCTCGCACGATCTCTCTTTCTCTTTCTCTTGGCCTTTTTTTAAATGAGTCAGGAAGCCGACAGCAGAGCCGAACTTTACTTTTAATATTATCAAACAAAGAAACATGTTCTGCCCTCGTCCTAAAATGGTCCTGAATCGATATTAGAGTACTTCCTTGTTTATGAATGAAGCGGTACACGGGTTGAAGCCATTGAAGCAGCGGTGCTGTGTGTGTGTGTTTCACCAGTCAGCGACTGTCATCCCTGTAAACTCCACCCGAAAGTGCCGGTACATTCAGAAAGTACTACCCCCGACCAGGGCCTTTTTGGGGGGTAAAAAGGCCCCGTATAATGTCCCCAGAACTGAATTTAGACCCTGGTCCCTGCAGTCGAAACACAATGAGTTCCTCAAAAGGTTCTTAATACCAGTGGAAAGTTCCTGCAGTCCAAACGGGGATATTGACTCATTGTTTGATAAGATGGTTTCTGATTTAACTGTATTTTATTTATTGTTTGGCTGTTTGCCTCTTAAAAATAATAAAAAAAAAAAAACAGAACAAAGAGAAAACCTTGTCAGCTTTCACTGATACGCAGATATGCATGCTGGGAGAAAAGCCTGTGTCTTTGTTTTCATGTGTGACACAACCTTGGATTGACAGGAGGCTGGTCATGTCAACGAGATGACTCGGAGGAGTTGGCAGTAAAGTTTATAAACTTTCTCCAGTTGTTCTTTAGTTCATTTCCTCTCAGCTGAGGCACTTTTAAAGGTCCCTTCAGGTTTCTTTAATTACACAATCTGTTATCTTTTATCTCTGTTCTTTCTGCTTTTTGTCATTTTTAGGAGAGCCATAAATAACATAAAAAAGTGCATTTGCTGCCACGCTGTCCTAATCGATGGTGGGAAAAAATTCACTAAATAGACAAAAGCTGTAAAATCATATCTGACTCGTTGATTTATACCCGTCTTTACGAGCGACTTTACAGCGACAAGTTTCCTGTCAGCGTCGAAAGCCACTCCAGCAGGAAGAGGAGCTGAGAGGTGTCGACACATCGGCTGTGATGGCGGGTCAGAGCCGCCTGAATCTGCCCAGCAGAGGAGTCTTGGCTTTGGGAGACGGATAGTTAGCCAGGCCAGAAGAACAGCAATAAAATCCCAGCCAGAGTTGTGTTTTTTATGCCCGCGGCTCCATTAAACGTGACCTCGATAGAAACGGGACATGAATAAAACAAAAGCGGGAGGATCGGAGGCCTGGTATGCAGGACGTGGCCCGGATCCAATGAGCTGGGAGGAGGAGGAGGGTAACAAACAAGAGGGGCAGTGTAATTCTGTGTGATAATGACCCGACAATAGAGCAGGGCAGAATCATTACAGCTGAGGCTAACCTGTGATCCTCAGCTCACATTAACAGTCCAGACCTGCATCGCTTTGTCACCACATCGTTTTTCTTACTGGAAGTCTTTTCTTCTGGTTATTTAAATGTCAAAGTTCTCAAACATTTGCATGTCCTCCTCTCATGTATTCAGTCCAATAACTCAGGTATATATGCAGTAACAGGTTCTCTAACTCAGCTCCATCTATAGTGTCGCTGATTCTTCTGTCTGCTCTTTATTAACAACATCTACTGTATGGCTGTCCGTGGAAAGGGATCATTCAGGATGTTCTCTTTATTTCCCATTAAAGGCTCAGGGTTCTGTAATACCTGAATGAATTCTTGTGAGAGAAACCTTTTTGTTTAGGTGTTAGAGTCAGAATGACATAAGATTTTGCCAAGGAAAGAAGAAATGGAGCATCTGTTTCCTCAGCTTCCACATTTAAGATTATATAGATTATGTCTATATATTATAGATTATTTTACTGGCATTCTTTGTATTTTACAAACATAAATACTAAGGCTGTCAATTGATTCAAATATTTAATTGTGATTAATCGCATGATTGTCCATAGTTAATACAATCATTGTTCACATATGTTAAGGCATTAAGGCAGAACATTGTTTTAAGCTCATAATTAATCATGATCATAATTAATCGCGATTAATTGCATGATTGTCTGTAGTTAATCACGATTAATCGCAAATTAATAACACTTATTTTTATCTGTTCAAAATGTATCTTAAAGGGAGATTCATCAAGTATTTAATATTCTTATCAACATGGGAGTGGACAAATATTCTGCTTTATGCAAACGTATGTATATATTTATTATTGTAAATCAATTAACAACAAATCAATGACAGATATTGTCCAGAAACCCTCACAGGTACTGCATTTAGCATAAAACAATATGCTCCAATCATAACATGGCAAACTGCAGCCCAACAGGCAACAACAGCTGTCAGTGTGTCAGTGTGCTGACTTGACTATGACTTGCCCCAAACTGCATGTGATTATCATAAAGTGGGCATGTCTGTTAAGGGGAGACTCGTGGGTACCCATAGAACCCATTTAAATTCACTGATCTGGAGGTCAGAGGTCAAGGACCCCTTGGAAAATGGCCATGCCAGTTTTTCCTCTCCAAAATTATATTATTTAACGTCCTTCATGACATTCTAGTATGGCATGGCCAATGGATTCCTTAGGTTTTCTAGTTTCATACGATACCAGTATCTTCACTAGCTTATAAGTGAGCCCACTACAACCTAAAAATCACGATCGCAAGAAATTATCACAAGAAACTAGTGGCGGTAACGCATTATTATCGTGTTAACTTTGACAGCCCTAATACATAACACATTTGCGACTCATTTAGATAGTAACAGATGATAGATCTCTAACTTCCTGTGATCAACACAGCTGATCTCACAGCACAGCTGCTGTCATTGCAGTTTCATTCATTTAGTCCGATGATGTCATGATCATAATTTGATCTGCAGCTCAGCAGCTTGTGAATGAGCCCGGATGATAAATGTCATAATCACTCCATTGTTTGACAACAGAAGCAGAGAAATGTTTAAATAAAAACAATTAGATGGTGAATTCTGCTGCATTAAAACAGAGAGCAGAAGGAACCAGTCTCACCTCCTCTCTCTCTCACAAACTACGCAGAAAATAGATTTTTGATGAGTGTGCATTAAGGCTGTACCTAATGTCTTTTTTTTATATTTGAAGCTTTTAATGAAGTTTTCGAATTAAGCTTTGAATGTGTGTCATCATATTTTTTTTATGATATGAGTTAGTCTGGTTACATAAATGTAATTTATGGTGCTGTTAGATTGCTGCTAGACCGCAACATTAATACAGGTGTGTGCCCCCCTTTGTTGGGGAGCAAACAGTTTTTTGATCGCAGTGAAAATGTTTTTTTTGAAGGCTAAACGCCAACACATATGGATTGAAGCAGAATATTTCGTTAGAGAGAAACCTGAATTTTTGAAATGATTACATTTATCTATACTGTATATACATAGACAGTACATATATACATTCTGTATATATACACATACATATATATACATATACTGCATATACGTACACAAAATAAGCTCTACTGCAGCCAGCTACAATATTAAAATGCATCTTACTGCATTAATAATAATAATCCAACAGTACAATATATACGAATGTAACAATGACAGAGACAATTCCAGCGTGTAATGAATACTTCTTCCACCAGAATCCTCTGAACTCCACAGACCACAGTTTGGGAAACTCTGATTTAATTAAAGCCAATTAAATATCTCACTCACTCACGTCTCCCTCATTTTCACCTTCCAAATTCACCCCACGTGAAGTTACCCAAAGAATGACCTTCGACCCTTCATCACAGCTCAGATTCAGGTAATTGTGCATTGAGTTTCATAATTACGTCACTTCCTCATTCATCTCTGTCTCTGCACTCCCTCTCCCGCCTTGCTGCCAGGCTTTGACTCTTCCGTCATGTCGACATTCATCGATCGTGCCTCCTCACAGACTTAAATACATATTGTCAGGAGCGATGCTGCAAGTGGAGCACTAACTTGATTTCCTATAGGCTTTAAAGGTCATAAAAATCATCCGAGTCAATGTCAGCAGACTTACGGCTCGTCATAAACAGGAGGTCTCACTCTGATACAGAGGCGTGGCCTCAAAGTGACCTCCAGTTATGATTGACGCCCTCTCTGCAATGCTTGTTTTGAGTGACAGCCAAGCTGCTGGGTGATGTCTCTGTGTGTGTGTGTGTGTGTGTGTGTGTGTGTGTGTGTGTGTGTGTGTGTGTGTGTGTGTGTGTGTGTGTGTGTGTGTGTGTGTATGGAGCTGGCTGAACACACAGTATAAAGGTGATTTCAGCTCTGCTGGTTTAGGATCAGATCTTAAAAGTAATTTCATAAAGCTCAACAATGAGCAAATGTGCAAACTCAGACTTCAATTTGCTTTCACGTTTTGTTCCAAAATGAGAAAAGCTGACGCACAGTTTTACAGCTCAACATGCACCAAATAATGGTCATTTAAATTGTACAGCAGGGAGTTTACTAACTCTGACATACATTCTGGAACATATAATTTAAGAGAAATCAAACGCTTAATATTGATTTCTTTTTTTTTTTAAACCCTAAAATGGATGCTAAAGATTTGGGAATTACTTTATTTCACAATCTCAGCGTGTTTTCCTGTTTCTCTCAAACAACTGACAATAAAACTTTACTATCAGAAGTGCAGCTTCCATCTGGAGTTATACTGCATCTTACCTTCCACATTTAAGAATGTGCTGCTAGCACAGCTGAGTGAGTTAACCGTCTCTGTAGCAACAAAATACCATAAAAGGTTTAGAATTTAGACAAACAAATTAGCACTAGCTTTTAAAGGGTGGGTCCACTAGGTCTTTATACCATTCTGTAGATTCACAATGCTGTTCCTTATATATTAAAATCCAAACATATACATTTTGGTCAAAGTACGTATGTTCTTGTGTCAAAATGCAATTTTCTCAAGCCCTTCTAAAAACTTTTTCCCACACGACCTGATGTAGGTTTCTACATTATGATGCTCTACATGTGTATACATATATCCTTATCCATAGTCGGCATATATTACCTACAGTAACTTAGATTGCAGTCATCATTTTCATCCCGGTCCAGTGAAAACAATGTATCTCCAAAAGTGTTGCTTCTGAATGTTTGTGATAAACTGAAGGATAAAGTGTATCTTTAAATCCTCCTACTTCTTGAGCTGAACAAACTATTTAAAAAGCCTCTTGGATCAGCTGGAATATACAGTACACTGTCACAAAGCTGAAAACAGAGCTGTTTTTATGAGCTCATAAAAAGTTTACTTTTTAGAGAGATGCAGAATTTCTGCAGAATGAAATGTGAAATGTACTTTTCATAAATTTTGCTGCTAATAGATATATAATACATACTATTACTTAAACGTGCAGTAGGCAAAAATTCCATAATAACCTTTCAGTATATTGTAATTCAAGTGTTCTGAGAGAAAACTAGACTTCTGCTCCTCCTCATGGCTCTGTTTTCAGGCTTTAGAACATCTAGCCCGTCATTTCAGAGAGAGAGAGAGAGAGAGAGAGAGCGTTCCTATTGGCTGTGCTCCAGCTGGTGGGCAGTGCTTGCTATTTCCTCAACCGATCTCAACATGGCTGCCGAGTTATAACCTTTCTCATGTTACAGCTAAACAGTACACTACAAGATGATTCTGAAAACATTTGAGTAAAGAAATAGGCATTACAGTATATTGATTCATATTTGATCAGCGCTAGTTTGACCATTTGATCGGAGTTCACGAGTGATTGACAGCCGGCTCTTATAGACGGCAGCTGGACGGCAGACTCCAGATCAGCTCTGATTGGTTGTTTTCCTCAAGTCTGTGAAATCTTGCAGATGCCATTAGGAGCACCGGAGGACAACGGAGGACACCAGAGGACACAGGAGGACACAGAGACACATGATTTTTTTCGGATTATCTGTCTCATGCACTACTGTCAGGGATATAGTGACTGTTTTATAAAAATACCTTTTTTTAATCATATTTGCTCTATTTTTACCCACTGAAGATTTAAGTAAGGGTTTGAATGCAGGACTTTTACTCAAAGGGAAGTATTTTCACAATGTCGCATTGCTACTTTTACTTAAGTAAAGGATCGGAATACTTCCACCACTATAAAAATGTCTAAAGGTCACTAAAAAACATGATGTATATTGTTTTTTTTATCCATACACAGAAAGAAACATAAAAAATGTTGTTTGCGGACTTGGGGGAAATTATTGAGCTTGAGATGTGTATTTTAAAATACAAATTTAAGTTGCTAATTTTGATATCCAGAGCATTAGTATAGCAGCAAACAACTATTTGCTATGTAAAGTTATAGAGGAGTAATGTCTACCTGAGCAGAGAATGAAGTCCTCTCCGTCGGTGTGTGTTGTAATCCGGGCTTCTCTGTGCTTCGTTGTGCCTTTTAGTGCATGTGAGCGTGCCCCATTGGCTAGCTCACGTCCACCGCTCTGCACTGCTCTCATACAGCAGGTACAGCTGATAACGCCGTCTCAACCAATGGCGTTGTTGCGGAAGTGTAGCAACCAACTTACGGTTCCCCCTCAGATTAACACTGTTGGCTCTGACAGCACTGTTACTGTTGTTTGCACTGTTTGTGCTGTTAGCACCATTAGCTGCGCGCCGCTGGCTCAGCTATCGCTATGTTGAGAACCGTGTGGAGGCAATAGAAATGCTCTAAATTCCATATAGAGAACCCTTAAAGGACCAGTTGACCAAATCACCCAGTGGAAACTGTCCTTAATAACCATGAAAATGTTTTTGGAAAGACAAATAAAATTGCATTTACACTTTTTGTACTGAGGTGACACAGTCGACCTTTTAGGATGAACTTCAGACTTTTCTTACCGTGTTGATGGCGGTGGTAGGTTGTGATGATGATGATGTGTTGAGTGGGTGGTCTCTGGCCACCACCAGCTCCACCGTCTCTCCAGGCTGCTGCAGGAGGCTCAGGGCCTGCTGCTGACTGATGCCCGGCTCCAGAGGACAGCCGTTTATCACCAGGATCTGGTCCCTCTCCTGGAGACGCCCGTCCCTGCAGCCACAACACATCAGTCAAGACTTTTCAATAACATGATACAGATAAAAGTCTTCTGCAGAAATGTAAACAAAATGACTGATATTTACTTTTATTAGCAGCTACACAGCTAGTTGGTTAGCTTTTAGTAATCCACTTATTAGTTTCTATGTTGGGAAGCTACAAACCACTCAGCTGGTTAAATACGGCAGCTGTTAGATGCCAAAACAACACCGTATGTACACCGTATTCAAGTTCTGCTGATTGGTTTGAATATTTAAAAATTAAATCAGAAAAATAAACAATGTTTTTGCATGTTTTAACGAAACTTTAACGATAAATCATGTAATATTACTACTATTCATAGTAGGGCACAACTTTTAATTATTTTTATATCAAACTAGCTATTTGAAAGATCACCAATTGCATTATTAAAGGTACAATATTTAACCGTTGTCGGTTGCTGTTTAAAAACACACAGCATTCAAAGTTGGCCCCTTCCCCTGCAGCGACAGCTGAGCGATCTATAGAGTGAATGAAGAGAGGGAGCGGCTTTAGCGAGAACAAAGCAGTGAATCAGAGAAATAAAACCTTATTTTCTGCTTGTTTCACAGCGGTTACGTTCTAAAATACAAATAGGCACTGTAGGAGCCGCATTTCAGTTTGTTAATATAATATCATTTTTGAGTGTTTGCACCCTCCACAGGGACAGATAAATGGGACTCTGCAAAAAGGTAAACTGGACTCTAAATCAACTGTCTACCTTTTGTTTTCATACTAAGTGTATTTTGCAATAAATTCTAAGCTGCAGTGAACGGTAATACTCTCCCTGGATTTCTTTTGGGAAGAAGGCTGCGAGTCTGACACACACTGCATGTGGTAAAAAACAACAAGAAAGTGGAATAGTGGTTAAAGGAAAAACCCAAACTGATGTTTTCTGCCATTACAGACACAAACAAAAGGCCACACACCTCCGCACAACTCTGTGGGAAGGTGCTGAGTTGCCGGATTTTGAATGAATGCAGCAGAAGGGCAGGCTTCATCCTGTCCTCTGCAGCTAAGAGCTGTTCTCGGGCGGGGGGCGGGGGGCGGGGGGGGACACTGACTGGAGCACATGTACATAAGAACACACAACCCGTTCTGTGATCTGTGAAATACGGCCGCTTTGTATCTGACAGAGCTAAAGATGGACTTGTGCCTCGGTATCAGACACCGAGGGGTGTGACAAAGCAACAATATTTGGTGACCTGAACAGGCTGCACACCCTGCACGCTGTTATTGGCTGTGGGTTACATCCCCACATTGGGCCCAAAGGCTCTTGCTGACGCCCAGAAGCGTTCCGAACACAACAAAATAAGAAGAAGAGAGGAAAATACGGGCAAAGGACAGGGTCTCTGTAGAAACAGACACCACCAAGTGATGACTGAGAGGGATTCTTTTTGTTTCATCTATACATTGTTTTTAAGGAAATTCTTGTATATTATACCTTTAACAATGACTTAAAAAGCCATGAAAACTTAAATATACAGTAGTCTGAGAACGTGAATTTCTCCACCTCTAAAGATGTCATATAAAGTCAGCCGTATCTAATTAACGTTCATTTTGTTAATTAACTACAAAATGAAAGTCGCGGTTGTCGTCTGGCTGTACCATTTATGTTAAAAAACAAGCAGCTATTGTGTCATCAGATCATTTGGAAATCATGTAGAAATAAGTTTGTGTTTAGGCTTGATACACATTAATCTGTGTTTAATACTATGCAGACCAGTGATACAGGCCTGGGGTTTGAAGGTGTTGGCCAGGAATATTGTGGTTACATGTATTCCTCAAACCATTCAGCCCTGCTGCCAACGGTTTTTTATATATATTTTTCCTACCTTCCAGGCAGTTTATTTCAGTATGCTATGAAAAAAAATCAACTTGTCGAGACTTTATCAAAGTTATCTTACTGTCGCGTGGAAATGTTTTTAAAATCATTCTAATTTTGACAGAAACAATAGCAAACATGATCTTCAATGTGGGTGTTGAGAATTAATTGTGCTCAAGTGAAAGGAACTATAGGTAATATTCTTTAAATTGCTAAACCGCACTACAGTTTCATTTACACATTTAAAAAGGGACTGTTTGTAACTTCTTACACGTATGAATCATTCCGGGTCGGTGTCCCATGATTTGTAATAAATGGACTAAAACACCTGGAAGTTTCTTTAAGCATGACTTCATGTTAATTGTAGGGAAATGTAAGCTGTAACAGTGAACCTGTGTGCGATGCCTCCGGGCTGGATGTGTTTGACGAAGACGCCCTGACTGCTGCTTCCTGCAGGATTCAGACCGACCACGCTGAAGCCCAGACCTCCAGACAGAGGCCGAGTCAGCTGACACACCTCTGTGTGACGGCCCTGCACACGTACACACACAGACACAAACACAGGTATTTCATGTATTTATATACAGTATGCATGCTGTGCGTCCTGCAGGTGCGTTTCTGTGGCTCCACCCACCTTGGCGGCAGCGAAGATCCATTTCTGCAGGAGAAGGTCAGACGAGGGCGGAGTCTGATGGACAGGCGGAGACGAGCCATTGGCCAGGAGGGAGGAGGCAGACAGGGTGGGCGGGGCCGAGCTGCTGGATGGATTAACGGCGCTCATGATCAGCTGACCCTTTTTGGAGAAGCTGAACTCACTGCAGGCATCAGGCGGCATACAGCTCAGCTACAGACAGGAGGAGGAGAAAGAGGAGGAGGAGGAGGAGAAAGAGAAAGAGGAGGAGGAGCAGAAGAATAAGTAAGAGAAGGAGGGGAAGGGGATGAGAAGAAAGAGAAAGAGGAGGAGGAGGAGGAAGAAGAGGAGGAAAAAGGGAAAGAGGATGAGGAGGAGGAGGAAAAAGCGGTGGAGACAGGGAAAGGGAAAGAGAGGAGGAAGAAGAGGAGAAGAAGGAAGAGGAGGAGGAAGGGTACAAAGGGCAGGAAAAGAAGGAAGAGGAGAAAGAGGTGGAGGTGGAAAAGGAAGAAGAGGAGGAGGCAAAGAAGAAAAGAAGGGGAAAGGGAAAGAGGAGGAGGAGAAGAAGAAGAAGGAAGAGGAAGATAAGGAAAGAGAAAGCAGGAGGAAGAGTAGAAAGAGGAGGAGAAGAAGGACGAGGAAGAGGATGAGGAGAAAGGATGAGAAGAAGGAAGAGGAGAAGAAAGAGGAGAAAGAGGTTGAGAAAGAGAAGAATACACATTACATAAAAGTATGAATGAGCTTGTGTTTGTTGGTATCGATCAATATGAGTGTGTTTACATGAACACTACTATCCTGAGGTCTGTACTACGAAGCCAGTTCAACATACCCAGAGTATCTTCTCAGACCAGATTCTCTGGCTTCACTAACCCTAACAACCAAGATCCCGCTAAGCGGTCCTACGATGGTGGTTATCAACTTGGTAAATCAACCCAGGGTTTCTCTATCTGGCTACGTGTGTGTTCACATGAAAGGGTGGCGTTTAGGGATGTCACGAGAACCGATACTTCGGTACCAACTCGGTACCAACATTCTAAAAATGTGACGGTACTCGTTTTCTTTGGTACCGAAGGTACCGAACGATGCCTGTAATGGTCATTTGGTACCGGAGCCGAGGTACTGGAGATGCAATTCTTCTGGATCTAATGGGGGCAGTATACGCTTACAAGTGTTCTCATCTGCCGTGAAATGAAGGAAGAAGAAGAACGCCGTAACAGCACAGAAAAAAACAACAACACGAGACGTGAAAGATGGCAGCTGCTGCAGCGCTACCTCCGCCTCGACTCGTTGAGAAAACAAGTAGCAAGAGTCGGGTGTGGGAGTACTTTGCGTTCGAGGAGGATTTACAAGGAGCAATAATAGATTTGTAAAAACCAGTATGCGGTGCAGTAACGGTGCCGTCGTACTTTTCTTTCCAAAGGAGGAAATACTTCCAATTTAGCACCTCAAAGACAGACATCCAGACAGTATTGTAGGTTTGAAATACTTGAAGGCTTCATGCCACTGTTCTGTTCTACAATGTTAATAGACGTTTCTTTTTATTTATTACTTAAAGGCTACATGCCTCTGTTCTTTGTGATGTTGAAATGTTTGAATAAAGGAGTGCGTGTTGAATTACATGGGATTTATTGGTTTTTTCCCGTGGTATTGAATTGGTATCGAGAATCGTGTAAATTCACTGGTATTGGTATCGACTACTAGATTCCTGGTACCGTGACATCCCTAGTGGCGTTTGCAGTATACGACCAATCACAGACATGGACAAGTCTACTGACTTGCAGATAGACTGGCAGAGCGCCACATTTTACAAACAAAGAGCAAACTATATTAGACAAATACGAAGAAGTCAAACACATAATCTAGACTGGAAGTAACACAGTTGAAGCTGGCAAATTGCTGGTAAATTAACAGATTCAGTCCTCCGGTGCTCCTAACGGCATCTGCAAGATTTCACAGACCGGAGGAAAACAACCAATCAGAGCTGATCTGGAGTCCGCTGTCCAGCTGCTGTCTATGAGAGCCGGCTGTCAATCACTCGTGAACTCCGACCAAACGGTCAAACTAGGCAGCGCTGATCAAATATGAATCAATAATCTGTTACTGTAATGCCTATTTCTCTCCTCACATAATGTGTACTGTTTAGCTGTAAAATGAGAAAGTTTGTGACCCGGCAGCCATGTTGAGATCTGCTGAGGAAATACCAAGCACCGCCCACCAGCAGCCATTAGGAACGCTCAATAGGAACACTCTCTCTGAAATGACCTGTGATTGGTCAAAGTCTCTCGTCATGATTTTTTTAATGCCTGAAAACAGAGCCATTAGGAGGAGCAGAAGTCTAGTTATCTCTCAGAACACCTGAATTACAATATGCTGAAAGGTTATTATGGAATAT
>CAKAOH010040165.1:51215-124139 GCA_916701665.1 Sebastiscus tertius | reverse complement strand
CTGGTATCTTATATATAGGTATATAGATACTTGTATATTGTATATATATATATATATATATATAGGTATATAGATACAAATGTATACTTGTATATATATATATATATATATATAGGTATATAGATACAAATGTTGGAGAGGAAAAAATGTCATGTCCATTTTCAAAGGGCTCCCTTGACCTCTGACCTCTAGATCAGTGAATGTAAATGGGTTCTCTGGGTACCCACGAGTCTCCCCTTTACAGACATGCCCACTTTATGATAATCACATGCAGTTTGGGGCAAGTCCTAGTCAAGTCAGCACACTGACACACTGACAGCTGTTGTTGCCTGTTGGGCTGCAGTTTGCCATGTTATGATCTGAGCATATTGTTTTATGCTAAATGCAGTACCTGTGAGGGTTTCTGGATCAACATCTGTCATTGTTTTGTGTTGTTCATTGATTTCCAATAATACATATATACATACATTTGCATAAAGCAGCATATTTGTCCACTCCCATGTTGATAAGAGGATTAAGGTACATTTAGAACAGATAAAATGTGATTAATTTGAGATTAATCACATCAAATATTTTAATCAATTGACAGCCCTGTCACTTTAAAATGTAGTCATAGTCCTGAGATCAAAAGTCCTTGTCTTAAGTCCATTTTTATACAATGGAAACTCTCATCTCAGACATATACAACCATGGATATTCTAGTTATTAATAAATAAGCTGACAAGAACGTTTCTGAACATTTTAGCCTAATTTTTATCAAGATCTACCATGAGCATTTTAGTCTAACTTCAGACGGTTCCGTGAAGCAGCACCACTTGAAAATGCAGTCATCACCTGAAACACTTCTTATAACTGCGAACTCATCCAGACCATCTGTAATGACCTGGTTCTGGGTCCAGGTTGAACTTTGTATTGTTCTTTCAGTTATTTTGAAGGGTTTCTCTCAACATGACCACACAGACACAGTATAGGAAGTGTTATTGGCCCATTATCTCCTACCACAGCCCTGTTGATGTATTCTATCCTACACACCAACACTGACTAGCCTGCATAGCACAAAGAGAAAGAATGCAATATCCACTGAGAAAGAGGCAAAATCTGAAGTGCTTACAAATGCATTTTGTCTTATTTTTTGTAACACTAACTTGATGATGTCCTGTAATAATGAACTAATGTTCTCTGTCCTCTACAGCAGCAGCAGCAGCAGCAGAAGAGTGTCAACAGACCAGGAGAGACTCAGACGCCACACACACTCTGCAGGTGAGCTTTTACTGAATATTAGATGAATGCAATGAAAATATTCAAATGTTACGGCCAAAATGTTTCCTGGTGCTGTGAGGTTTTATTCTGTGGGGTATGACCGGAGACTGTTACACAGTTACAGTAGGAAACAGACACGCTCATATGCAGTATGAAACACAAGGGTGCTGTCTAATCATAGAAATATACTGGATCCATCCAGAGGTGAACAAAGCCGATACATCTGCAGTATCCTTCCTAGCAGTTACAACTCCTTTAATCTGGCCAAAAGGGTTTTGAGCAACAACTGTCTCGACACATTTCCACAGCAGGGATAACATTACATTAGGTGTCAGTGGCTGAGGCCCTGTTCACACCTGGCATTAACATGGGTTTTGGGTGATCCGATCAGAAGGTGTAATATCCTACATGTTGGTGAATTCGTTTACATTTTATGAACCTGAAAATTAGGGCTGTCAAAGTTAATGTGATAATAACACGCTAAGGCAAATTAGTTTTAACGCCACCAATTCCTTTAACACATTAACGTGCGATTTTTAGGTTTTAGATGCTCAATTTTAAAGCTGTGATGAAGATACTGGTATCATACTAAACTACAAAACCTGATGAATCCATCGGTACTAACCATGTCACACTAGCTGGTCATGAAGGAGGTTAAATAACGCTCCAAAGTTATGCTAAATTTTGGCGAGGAAAAACTGTCATGTCCATTTTCAAAGGGGTCCCTTGACCTCTGACCTCCATATCAGTGAATGGGTTCTATGGGTACCCACGAGTCTCCCCTTTACAGACATGCCCACTTTATGATAATCACATGCAGTTTGGGGCAAGTCATAGTCAAGTCAGCACACTGACACACTGACAGCTGTTGTTGCCTGTTGGGCTGCAGTTTGCCATGTTCTGATTGGAGCATATTGTTTTATGCTAAATGCAGTACCTGTGAGGGTTTCTGGACAATATCTATCATTGATTTGTGTTGTTAATTGATTTACAATAATAAATAAATACATACATTTGCATAAAGCAGCATATTTGTCCACTCCCATGTTGATAAGAGGATTAAATACTTGACTAATCTCCCTTCAAGGTACATTTAGAATAGATTAAAAATGTGTGATTCATTGGCGATTAGCTAATCATGCAATTTATCGTGATTAAATATTATATTATATATAATAATAATATCAATTGATAGTACTACTAAAAATATAAGGTTATTGTCTGAGTGGGAGCTGAGAGAGGAGTTAAAGCCCTGCCTGCTTCCTCACCTACACACACTTCACCAGTCACTGATTGTTGCATTGTCTGTCAAACACTGTTAGACAATCTGACAAGCACTTCCTTTGGAGCACACTGAGGCCTTCACTCTAAAACTTTTGGCACAAATAAGATATCATTCACAGAGCAGACAAGGCACGTAACAAAGATGGATTCACCTATGTATTGTGATTTTTTTTTTCACGATTTTGAAATAGATGTTTTAATGCCAGAATCAATATATTTGCTCCATATGAGTCTATGCAGAGGTAGAAGGAAGTTACCGCTTTTATTGTTGTAGTCTGAGTAACGTGACGTCATATCCGCTCCGTATCCGTCAACCAAAACAAACAACGTTTTATACAAAAGTCTAAAACGTTGGAGGGTTGTCGTGGATATGACCTGCACCCTCCCATGTTAAATCCAGCGTGGTAAACACTACACATCCAGTAAAGGATGGAAACACTTTGGGTTTCACACATTGACAGGAAAAGCAGAGCTAGACAGAGCAGAGCTAAAGCTGCATGCTAACTCTGTCACGGACAGGAAGCGTTATCGTATTGTGACATCTCTGACTACATACAGTACATGCTGAAAATCAAACATTTTTACTGGATTCATTTTGATATTTTTCACAGTAAAAGTCCCTAGAAGTGTATGATTCAACTTGTTCCCATGGTCTAGTGTTAAAAAAGTTAACAAAAATCAATACAAATCGTAATATCGAATCACAATACTTGTAGAATCGCAATACATATCGAATCGGCACCCAAATATCGTGATAGTATTGAATCAGGAGATAGGTGTATAATACGAGCTGTGGGAATTGGCCTGAAGATTCCACTGATACGTCTCCAGATGAGAACACCAACTCAGGTGATTCATGATTCTGCCTGCACACTCCTTCCTTCAGATGATATGAACATGAGTTAGCTGCTCTCACATCCTCACTGCTCTCCAAGCCTTTTGAGGTTAGACCAGGCCAGGCCAGGCCAGGCCAGACCAGGCCAAGGTCACCCCTGAAACCATATCAGTCATTTCTCCAGTATCTCCTAATGACGCAGTAGTTGGTCTCCTGGAGCAGCAGGTCACAGTAGGAGATATGGGAACTTTAAGGCCTGGGCCCTACTGTGAGTGTATGTGTGTGTGTGTGTGTGTGTGTGTGTGTGTGTGTGTGTGTGTGTGTGTGTGGGGGGGGTCAGGATTACCTCAGCTTGTTTTGGTTGGGTTGCATGATGTAAGGTCAGAGACAGAGCGGGGAGGAAGGAATGGGGAGGGATAAATCCACAGGAAACTGCAGTAGGAGATGACAGAAGCAAAGTAAGACACTCCTTTATTCTCTTTAGGTAAATATCACAGAGCCAAGAGCTACATCAACTTAAAGAACAAGTACGGACATCTCTACAGTGTAGAAAAAACTAAGTAATTGCACAAAAAAACAGACTGAGAACTTTACTGCAGTGTAGACAAGATACTGTCAAATATTCTAATGTTTAAAGGCTCAAACAAACAAACCATGTGCTGATTCTCTTGATGATTGACTGTATTTAAGGTGTAATTATTCTGTATCTGCCCATCATTAGAAGCCTAACAGTGGAACTTTGATTCAAGGGTGCATGTAATCTAATAATACAACTTTGAATTGAAAGCGATATAACCAGGGTTGATGATGGTTCCAATAATCAAATCAAATAAATAAATACAACTAAAAGATTTTTTGGAGGGACCTGGGGGCTCATGTTTTTTAATCAAATTTCATTAGAAGTCAAATCAATCATCAAAACATGTTAGCCAGAGAATGGTCACGAACTACTGGTTCTGTTTTAGTGTACAGACTTTTATACATGAATTATTTATTTTCATCATGTATCAGTAGAGGTAACACTTCATGAAACTTTTATTATGATAATTATGCCAACAGAGCGGATGTCATGATTATTATATAAACACTCCCCTCATTATAAACCTAAGAAAGCAATTTGTATCTGAAAATTAGTTCTTGTGTTCCTAAGGGTAGCAAAATTCCAGGAATATTCAAGATGGAAACTTTCCATGTGAATTAACGGGAAATAACAGGAATAAAATGGAAATATAGGGGTGATCTGCTCCGGCTGTATTTACCCTATCATATGCAGATAGAAACTGACCTTTTACCACATCATAAACAGACATAATCCATTAATTTGCCAAATAAATCCATTAATTAGTCAAATACATTTCACAGTGTGAAACGTATAGTGTGAAGCTAGCACGTTATAGTGTGAAGTCATAATGTGATGTCATAGTGTGATGTCATAGTGTGATGTCATAATGTGATATCATAGTGTGATGTCATAATGTGATGTCATAGTGTGATGTCATGGTGTGATGTCATGGTGTGAAGTCATAGTGTGAAGTCATAGTGTGATGTCATAATGTGATGTCGTAGTGTGATGTCGTAGTGTGAAGTCGTAGTGTGATGTTGTAGTGTGAAGTCGTAGTGTGATGTCGTAGTGTGAAGTCGTAGTGTGATGTCGTAGTGTGATGTCGTAGTGTGAAGTCGTAGTGTGAAGTCGTAGTGTGATGTCGTAATGTGATGTCGTAGTGTGATGTCGTAGTGTGAAGTCATAGTGTGAAGTCATAATGTGATGTCGTAGTGTGATGTCGTAGTGTGAAGTCGTAGTGTGATGTCGTAGTGTGATGTCGTAGTGTGATGTCGTAGTGTGACGTCGTAGTGTGAAGTGGTAGTTGTCTCCTGGGCAGTAAACTCACCAAGATAGTGACCTGCCCCTCGGTGTCTCAGGTTGTGAGTTCGAGACCCGACCGAAGCAGAACAAACATGCTAATGCCTTAAAGGATTAATGATGATGGACCATCCTGTACTTCTCATTTGTCTTCCCTCCTTTTCCTTTTTTCATCTTCCGCCTCTTCTTCCTCCTTCCTCCTCCTCAAAATGCCGGCTGATCCACAGCTGTGTGTATGTGGGAGGTCAGAGGTGTGAGTGTTGGTCCTTTGCTGCCTCCTTGTGGTCAGAGCAGGTATAACTGCTTCCACTCTCTCTCTCCATCTGTTTGTCTATCTCTCGCTCTCTCTCTATCTCCGTCTGTCTGTCTCTCTCACTCTTTCTCTCTCTCTCTCTCTCTCTGTCTGTCTGTATGTCTCTCTCTCTCTCTCTCCGTCTCTCTCTCTTTCTGTATGTATGTCTCTCTTCTCTCTCCATCTCTCTCCTCTCTCTGTCTGTCTCTTCTCTCTCTCTCTCTCCGTCTCTCTCTCTCTCTCTCTCTCTCTCTCTCTCTGCGTCACAGCTGGATGGTGTACAGTACAGCTGTTACCATGGTTATAGCTGTGTTTGTGTGCTGCTGATTAGTTACAGATGAAGCTGAATGTTTCCACTTGTTGGCTGTAAGTTAGTGCTCTGTGTCACACACACACACACACACACACACACACACACACTGAATATAGGACAGGTTTACTGTGAGGGATTTTGTCTGTTATCATGTTGCTAACAAACCACCATTTCCTGATTATGATTATTATTAAAGAGAAAACAAAGAGTGAAACCACGACCAGCTGTAGAGCTCCATCAGACCTGCAGCAGAACAGTAGGTGTAGTTAGAAGAAGAGTGAAAACAGTTAAATTAATAATAATGATAATAAATAAAATAAGTAATAAGGCCTTCTCGCTTGTCTTTTGTCTGTTCGTCTGCTCTTCAGTTTCTTCTTAACAAAGTAGAAATGTAAAAGCCATCACTGGTCTGTACTGTTACAGGACAGACGGATAGCTAAGGTTAGGAGTTGACCTCAGATACTTAAGGGTAGGAGTTGACCTCCGTTAGTTAAAGTTAGGAGTTGACCTCGGATAGTTAAGGGTAAGAGTTGACCTCGGATAGTTAAAGTTAGGAGTTGACCTCAGATACTTAAGGGTAAGAGTTGACCTCCGTTAGTTAAAGTTAGGAGTTGACCTCCGATAGTTAAAGTTAGGAGTTGACCTCGGATAGTTAAAGTTAGGAGTTGACCTCGGATAGTTAAAGTTAGGAGTTGACCTCGGATAGTTAAGGGTAAGAGTTGACCTCGGATAGTTAAAGTTAGGAGTTGACCTCAGATAGTTAAAGTTAGGAGTTGACCTCCGATAGTTAAAGTTAGGAGTTGACCTCAGATAGTTAAAGTTAGGAGTTGACCTCGGATAGTTAAAGTTAGGAGTTGACCTCAGATACTTAAGGGTAAGAGTTGACCTCCGTTAGTTAAAGTTAGGAGTTGACCTCCGATAGTTAAAGTTAGGAGTTGACCTCCGATAGTTAAAGTTAGGAGTTGACCTCCGATAGTTAAAGTTAGGAGTTGACCTCGGATAGTTAAAGTTAGGAGTTGACCTCGGATAGTTAAAGTTAGGAGTTGACCTCAGATACTTAAGGGTAGGAGTTGACCTAGATAGTCAATAACGTTACTCTCTCCAGAGTTAACCCCCATCACTCCACTCAGCAGCAGGAAACAGGACACGATAAACCTCTGTTGGTCTGGAGGAACTGCAGCATCCACTGAACTTTCACTGATTCTTAAAGCTAAACTCTTCAGCTCCACTAGCTCGCTCGTTTTCTCACACTCTCGCTAGCGCTCTCTCTCTCTT
The DNA here is from genome assembly GCA_916701665.1 of Sebastiscus tertius. NCBI lineage: Eukaryota > Metazoa > Chordata > Actinopteri > Perciformes > Sebastidae > Sebastiscus > Sebastiscus tertius. Next base: position 117,019 of record CAKAOH010040165.1, on the reverse strand, counting down.
GCTTCACCATTCACTTCCCACGTACACACACTCACTCCCACAACACGAGTTTTCCTCCGACGTCGGTCACATTCCTGTTTTGCAAGACGTGCAAGCTGGTTGTTTGTTGGTGTAAACAGACTCCATTTCTAACCAAACGTTAGCTACGGCGAAGGCACTCGCGTGCACGTATGACGTCACAACCATTGGATTTTTCCAGAAAAACAGGCCGGGGTTCTTCACATTAAAAGCAGTCTACAGGCTGATAGAGGAAACCCAGAAAGTAATTTTTCGGTTAGGTTACAACCTGTTCACACATTGGCAACAAAAAAGGATTTCTACGTGTAAAACATACAGTCCCTTTAAGTAAAGGTAGTGAGAACTGTGCAGCCGAGCTTTAAAGCCAATATGCAGGCTCTTCTGATCTGTCTGCTGGTCGCAGCACCACCAGCATCACTCTGTGATAGAAAAGAACAAAACACTTCCTTGTTTACATAAAAACATCACGTGTTAACTTCACATTTCTAATTGTTCCAATAATGTGAACAGAAGAGGAAGGATTGCGGCACAGAGGAATATGAGGGTTGACTTTGCTTTGATCGTGCATATGGGTGTAACAGGAGATTGTAATTGAAGCATATGTAATTACCATAGCACTGAAGAACATCATAAACGCAGCAGCAGAGTAACGCTTCATCTCATCCAGAAGCAGACTTCACTTCACTTCACTTTTTCTCCTCTGCTCCAGCAGATGAAAAGTCAGAGTGCAGAGGCACTTATCAGATAGAGCTCCATTGTTCCCAGGCTGTGAGGGAGCAGCAGAGAGGGAGCGAATGGATGAGAGGGAGTTTGTTTCAAAGTGAAGGACAGATGTGATGGGTGTTGTGTGTGTGTGTGTGACAGAGAGAGAGAGAGAGAGAGAGAGAGAGAGAGAGGAATGGAGGGCCTGAAGGAAAAAAGGAAGAGAGAGTGGGAAGGAGGGATGGAGGGAGGGGCCACTGTTCTGAACAGATGTGGGCAGAGAGGCTCATTTTCCAACCCAAAGTGCAGCGAGAAGGAGCAGACTGGATTACACATCAGACTGTGGACATGCAGGACTTCTTTTTGTTTTAACGTTAGGACCAACACTTGGGTTTTCATCTCGGTTTGGTTTGGAATCTGTGACACCAGTGAATTTGATTCGACACATTTCTCTTCTTCTGTAGTTAATTAGTGGTACAAAACTGTTAAGTTACGGTTGATTTTTTTCTCTCTTATGGTGTCAAGAAAATCAGCAGCCTGCAGCTGTGGAAACTGTTAGTTGGATCTTTTTTTTTTCCCTGGGAACTCCACCCTCGGCCGTTCTTATACGCACGTTATTTGTTTTTCTGACTGAGTTGCAGTCGAGTGAGAGAGAAGAGAGAAAGGTGTCATAGTTAAGGATTTAAGCTGCGAAATGGTTCATACACAACTTGTGTATTAACACATCGATCCTCAGCGACGGCGTGAAACCGCCAGTATGTATGAGAGACACAGGCGGAGGTACAGCTTCTGTGCAAAAGGAGAGAGGACTGTGGATGTGGTGCTAATTAAGGTATGAGGGTATGTGTGTGTGTGTGTGTGTGTATGAGTGTGAGTGACTACGCAAACAATATTTAGAGGAATACATGTAGGAATATTTGCACAAACCTGGGCCAGTACTGATATTTTGAAAGTATCGTTTTTTTATTTCGCTGTTTTAGCCCGCTCCTCTTGGACTTTGGAATGGATTGGATTTTAAAGAAGTCATGCTAACAGTAATTTTATCTGCAGTCTCACAGGTGATGTCTCATGGCGATGTCTTGCAGGAGTTTGGCATATTTTAAATGTGTGCATTCTGTAACCAATGTGGAGGCATCCATTAACCCTTTGGGCCCTTTGTTCCGTTTTCATTCCCTTTTATATACAGGCTTTTAGCAGAGTCACTCCATGTCCTGGCTTGGCATGCATACATTGCTAATCTCAGAACAAGTTAGGCTACTCAGAAATGTCATTCAATATGTCAGTGGTACTGTATTGTAGAAGTTCTAGAACAGTTTCTGTTAGGGCTGTCAAAGTTAACGCGATAATAACACGTTAACGCAAATTTGTTTTAACGCCACTAATTTCTTTAACGCATTAATGCAATTGATCTTTCAGAGGTTGTAGCGGTTCAGTTTTAAAGCTAGAGTGAAGAACCTGGTATCATAGTAAACTACAAAACCTGATGATTCCATCGGTACCAACCAGGTCATACTAGCCTGTGAAGGAAGTTAAATAACGCTCCAAACTCACACAAAATTTTGTCGAGGAAAAACTGTCATGTCCATTTTCAAAGGGGTCCCTTGACCTCTGACCTCCAGATCAGTGAATGTAAATGGGTTCTCTGGGTACCCACGAGTCTCCCCTTTACAGACATGTTATGATAATCACATGCAGTTTTGGGGCAAGTCATAGTCAAGTCAGCACACTGACACACTGACAGCTGTTGTTGCCTGTTGGGCTGCAGTTTGCCATGTTATGATCGGAGCATATTGTTTTATGCTAAATGCAGTACCTGTGAGGGTTTCTGGACAATATCTGTCATTGTTTTGTGTTGTTAATTGATTCACAATAATATATATATATATATATATATATATATACCTACATTTGCATAAAGCAGCATATTTGCCCGCCTCTGTCCGTATAACATCTATGTCTGGATATCTCTTACTGCATATCATCTCATTAAAGTGATAGTTTGGGAGATTTAAAGTGGGGTTGTATGAGGTACTTATCCATAGCAGGTTAGTTACAGTAGGTGACGGTTGGCATGCCTCCAGCATCAAGAAACAGACAGGAGCACCAGCGCCAGAGCAAAGAAATACGGTGCTGTGGACAGGGACGGCAGAAAACACAAGTCCTACATTATTCAACCGGTTCATAAATGACCTTGCAGAGCAGTTGGACCGTTGAGCAGCTCTGGGCCTCACACTCTTAGACACAGAGATTAGATACCTCCTTTATGCAGATGACATTATTCTGTTGTCCCCAACCAGAGATGGTCTTCAACATAACCTGACCATCCTGGAACAATACTGTCATAACTGGGCCTTGGAGGTCAAGAAAACACAAATCATGATCTCTCAAAAAAGACATAAAACAGATGTCTTGAAAACAAATACCATTTTACTTGGAATAGCACACAAATTAAACACACACAAAATTATACTCACTAGGACTGTGTATTGGCAAAAATCTGGCGATAGGATACCTATCACAATACAGAGGTTACGATTCAATATTTAGTGATACTGTAAGTAAGGCGATATATTGCAATTTTTTTAATCCAATTTTTGGAAAACTATCATAAAATAAAGAACATGCCACCACAGGTATTAAAATCTGAGCAAAAAGTTTACTTTACTTATGCAATCAGAACAGTGGGATCTGCATTTGCAGTTATCACAGTCCCTGTAACATCCAGCATCATAGCTCTACTTTGAGAGGATATGTCTCTCTCCCAATGAAATAAAGTATTGACTGAGTTCATCTTTGCATGTAAACTATTAATTAAAAATCAATACAGTGTTTTTTAGAATTGATACAGCATCAAAAAACATTATATCGCGATATTCAATTTTTTCCATATTTTCTTAAACCCCTAATACACACAAGGCAATGTATGCATTAAAACTAAGTTATTCAACATTAACATTCCAATTAGAATCTGGACAAAAATATTTGATGATGTAACTTTTCCAATAGCTTAATATGGAAGTGAGATCTGGGGGCCACTCAGTAGATTGGAGCACGTCTCATGGGACAGACACCTAATCGAGGCCCTGCACACTGAATTCTGTCGAAGAACTCTAGATGTCCAAAGGAAAACACCAAATAACACCTGCCGAGCTGAACTGGGACGTTTCCCATTGCTATTAAACATACAAAAACGGGCAATAACATTTTGGACACATCTAAATCCAAGTCCAAAAGACACACTCACATTCAGAGCACTACAAACTCCAAGAGCTGGACCCTGACAACAGTCATCTCAGTCATCTGATGATGACGCTAACCAACTAGGCTCCCATCAGCACAAAACAACACAATAGAATAAAAGTAATTATGACTTTTTCAAAAGATCTATATTTAGAACATTGAAGAATGTTTGTTCACTTTCTATTCCCTTCCTTTCATTTCCATGTAGGCTACTCAGAAATGTCAGTCCACATGTCAGTGCTACTGTACTGTAGAAGTTCTAGAACATGTAACTGTATAAACTGTATGTTCACAGGTTTTTAACACACCATAGATATCTGTGTATGAATGGATAGAGGAGACTGAGAGCCCTCACTTCCCTCACTTGTATCTCTTCCACCCGTCTCACATCCTCCCAGATAGAGGTGTGAGAAAGAGACATGTATTTACCAAACGGGACAGGCGTGCTCACTACAGTGTCAGTTAGAGGAGACAGTGACTACAGTACATATGATGCACAGCATCCTAACTGTGAAATGTGTAATGATTAACCCACTGAAGATAAACGTCTAATGACTTCTCAGGGCGTCACAGAACGTGACTGATAGAAACAAATAGACAATTAAAATATGTGTTTTACTGAAAGAACAGACTGGACATTAGGGAGCAATGAAAAAACAGCTATACATGTTATCTCTTTTTTTTAAGTTAAAGTTCAATACAAGTGAGCAACATGAAAACAAACACAAGTGCATTAATGAATATTATTACACGGCTGTGTTGAATACTTGATTCTGGTTGGTCAATCACAGCGCTGTGTGCTATGTAATTTTTCTATAACAGACCGTTGCTATGTATAGCAAACCGCTGCTATGTATAGCAGACCGTTGCTATGTATAACAGACCGTTGCTACGTATAACAGACCTCTGCTACGTATAGCAGACCGTTGCTATGTTTAGCAGACCGTTGCTATGTATAGCAGACCTCTGCTACGTATAACAGACCGTTGCTATGTATAGCAGACCGTTGCTATGTATAACAAACTGTTGCTATGTATAGCAGACCTCTGCTATGTATAACAGACCGTTGCTATGTATAGCAGACCTCTGCTATGTATAACAGACCGTTGCTATGTATAGCAGACCGTTGCTATGTATAACAGACCGTTGCTATGTATAGCAGACCGTTGCTATGTATAGCAGACCTCTGCTATGTATAACAGACCGTTGCTATGTATAGCAGACCGTTGCTATGTATAACAAACCATTGCTATGGGCTCAGCTCTGATGTTGGACTCTAGAGGACCGTTTTTGTGTCAAATTATTGATTTCTTCAGTAAGTAGCCGTGTAATAAGCGGGATAATGTACAGCTAGCGGGTCATTGTTGTGAAAGAATCCCCTTCAGGGTGATGAGAGACCAATGAAAAATAATATCTCACTAATATTCCCGTATACATGCAGCCGTGCGTACTGTGATTACCTCTGAGTTTCCCACCATTGGCGGACTTGTTGGACCATGTGAACTTTCATCCCTTCAACCACCTTCTTGAAAATGTCGGAGTTGCGATATTTGCACATATCCAAAAACCTGTTGATATCAAACAGGTCTTTGATAATAATTAAAGTACAGTGGTTAATCCTTGAAATGGCGGAAAGAAAAGTTGTTGTTGGTATCTATGGAAACAAGCCCCTTCTCCTCTCTGGCGCCTTTAGCGCGAGTGGCCTAGTGTTTGGTGTGAACGCAACATAAGAGATACACAGACAGAAATATACAGATAGATACATGTATATTCATATGGAGATATACAGACAGAAATATACAGATAGATACATGTATATACATATGGAGATATACATATGGAGATATACATATGGAGATATACAGATAAATATATACATATGGAGGTATACAGATAAATATATACATATGGAGATATCCATTTGGAGGTATACAGATAGAGATACACAGACAGAGATAGACAGCAGGCCTCACCAAATGCAGCAGTGTAGAGCTGATGAGTGGTGTTGTCTTCCCACGCCGCTCACATCCTCTCTTCATCTAGAACATTTCATCATGCTGTTTATTCCTGCTCTCTGAACACCACGGCCCACATGTTATTTGAGGTCTCTCATGTCTGACTTTGAGGGTTTGGACAGCTTCTCATTGTACGTGTCATACTGAGGCACACCTACAGTACATAGAGTACATAATGACTGAGTCTGAACTGGGAGAAGCTCATGACTCTTTCATACTTTTGCCTTTTAGTTCTCTCAGATTTACATGATTTGTTAAAGCTAAGCTCATTATACAGGATAGGTTCAGATATTTTATAGTATACAATACAACACTCACTTGGCACATGTACTGTATGTTGAGTTATTGTTAACTTGATGTAATCATTCATCCTGTCCATACTGGCCATGAAGTGATCTCTTCCTAAAAAGACAGCAGCACTATAAGAGATGAAACACTGTAGGGACAAACTCCACAGTCCTTGTTCTGTGCAAAAATACATTCTTAAGTTGAAGTTCATATTCATTCATTCATTCATACCTACAGCAGAGGGATACGTCCTGGTCGTCATTTTTGTTGACCAAACTTTGACAATAAATCTACACACAACTACCAGAATGAAGATACCCATTTGATTTGATCTAACTCGCATTGACTTCAGCTGAACTTTGAAATGAAAGCTATTCTTTAAAACATCTGGCAGTTGATATTCTATGTCAGCTAGTCTCGTGCAGACTCAAACCAACAATGTGTGCATCTCTCAATATTCACTGACGACTCTCAGCTCCAAGCATCAGTTCGTACTGAAGATGTAGATCTTTAAAAACATCTCACACATATATAGTTTAATTATCCTGAAACAGCTGCTAACTGTAGTTTTTATCAAACAGGAGGAATAGTGCATTTGTTGGGGACTATTGCAGATTAATCCACATCAGAATCAGGTTTAGGTTTATTTCGCCAGGTATACATACATGGAATTTGAGTCTGGTTTTATGCAGCTCTCTCAATGTACTGACACAGAATAGAAATAACAGAATAAAAGAATACAATAATAAAAATAAAATAAGAATAAAATATCTATATATAAGTCAAGTGTTCAGAAGTTGTAAGAATACAAGTAGTGCAAAGAATATAAATAATGGATGATATACATGGACTGGATGATTATGTACAGTGTGTACATGTGGAGATGTCCATATACTGTGTGTACACTGAGTAGGATTTATATTTACAGTGACAGATATGTACATATTACAATATGTACCTAATGTAACTAATGATATGTACATATTACAAAAAATGTGCACCAAAGACTGTAAATTATAATCTAAAAATGTGCATTAAAGACTAAGCCCAACCAAGTCGATCTTTTCCTAAATCTAACTAAGTAGTTTTGTTGCCTAAACCTAATGAAGTGGTTTCCTGTGAAGACGAAAGTGTATTTTTGAAAAGACTGTGTGCATGTAACGAGCGAAAATTGACACATGTTGCTGGACATTCGTAGGAAAACAAACGAAAAAGGAGGAATAACTTGTGTAAGATATCAAACTAACAGTTGTATGAGAATACGTTGTTTTATTAGCATTAACAATGGGGTTTATAAAATTAAAATGAATAAATAATATAAAAATGTAGATTAACACCAGATTTTTAATACAGTTCGAAGATGTACCCTGCATAACATAATTTACATCATTTGATGTCAATCCCTCAGAATGACAGAATGAGGTTGTAGTTCTAGATCTTCTGTAGAAAACGTACGAATCATGGAGGGAGACATCCACTGAGAAAGACACATACAGTAGATGCTTAGATAGAATCCAGTGCAGCCTGAGTACTTGTTGGCACATCTTTTATTGACAGAAAACTCTGACTCTCTTGTTCAGTCTGCTCTGTTCACCCATAAGTAAAACTCACAGCTGTACCAGTCCAGGCACGTTTTCTTAAGAGTGTTGAAGAGCATCCTGGGAAATGCTGGGACAAGCATGTGTTGCTACAATGAGAAAATTAAACGATTGCATAACAGGTCCTGGATTACCCGGAAGATCAGTGTAAAAGAAGCCACGATGCAGGTTTTGTATTACAGTCAGCAGTGCTGGATGCTGCCATTCAGTGTGGACATGGGGTGGGGGGTGAGGGGGGGTGTCTCCACATACAAAAAGGAATTAAAGCTGCAAGCAGCGATGAACAGGCCCTCGCCCCTTGTGCATGTCGGTGATACTGGCGGTACACCGGTTGACGTGGCTGTGCATTTCCGTGACCGTCTGACACTGCGCTCATGAGTCAGATGGTATTCCTTGCTTGGCGCTGGAAATTACATATTGCAAATTGGAAATTGTACCACTTCCTGTGTCCACTATGTGGCGCTAGAGAACACGCACACTAATTACATGCTATGTTGCTGTATAACAGGCGTAGATCCCCTCATGTAACCGATAGCGTTGATCGGTTCAAATGTTTAATGTCGGTTAACGGTTAAACGGTTAATTATTAACATCCCTAGTCGTCATATTTTCTCAGTTTAGCTAGTTTGGTCTTAGCGTCACTTGGCGATATGGACTGACTCAAATATTTCTCTTTGCTCACCAGTTAGCTAGCTAGCTGACTAATAAGCTAAGCTAAGCAGCAGGAACGGTTTGTTGCGCCCTGAGTGAAGTGACTGATTCATGACAGGTTGACGTGATGTGTCCAACCATATCAGAGTTTCTATTGGCCCAAGCTAACGTGGGTGGGAGTAATGGACACAATGTTCTTGTTTTATTGGTGCAATATGTTTACATCTGTAGATATGTACTATTTAATGATACAGCACAATGTTATAATTTATAGCTAATTATTTCGTGGACCTCCTGACAGAGTGCCACGGACGCCACTTTGAGAATCATTACTCTAAATCAACGCGGTCCTCCTCTACATTTGTGTAGTTCTGTCAGGTTCTTCTGTTCCTAGATGGATTTGAAGCTCCTTACTGTGCAGACATGGCCTCTGTGCAGCTCACAGCTGTGTGTGTCCTGTCAAAGATCCACGAAGTTACAGCCAGGAAACACCCTGCACATTTCAGCTGGGTCAGATGTGTAACAGGGGTGTAACCGAATACAAACACATTATTGCAGTAATATTCATGTTCAGTTCAGAATAAAGCTGAATTGAAGCCTGACACTGTGAAGACAGGAAAGGAGGAGCTGAAGTTAGGGATCGTCCCTAAAGTGTATGCTTTTGGGCCCAAGAAACTTTTTAAATTCTTGTCAGTAACTTCCTCTTTTTTTAAAAGGACATTTCATCTGGACCTCCACTCACTGCATACACAACCCCCCGTTTTTAAAGAAAATCATTCAATATCACCCAATTCAATTCTGACTGGTATTTTCCTACCAATGTCCCGTTCTATTTTCGCTATTGAGTTCCACCATTAAGGCTGAAGATGATTAAAAAAAGTTATTTTTATGAAACGGTTGCTATATCGTGACAGTAGTACATGAAACAGGTAACCTGAAAGAAATCATGTGCCTCTGTGTCCTCCGGTGTCCTCTGGTGTCCTCCGGTGCTCCTAACGGCATCTGCAAGATTTGACAGACTGGAGGCAAACAAGCAGTAAGAGCTGATCTGACATCTGCTATCCATCTGCTGTCTATGAGAGCCGGCTGTCAATCACTCACAAACTCCGACCAAATGGTCAAACTAGGCAGCGCTGATCAAATATGAATCAATATTCTGTTACTGTAATGTCTATATCTCTCCTCAGATGTTCTCAGAATCATCTTGTAGTGCACTGTTTAGCTGGAAAATGAGGAAGTCTGTGACGCCGCCGCCATTGTAAAATCTGTTGAAGGAACGGCAAGTACTAGCACAGCCAATAGGAACGCTCTCTCTCTCTAAAATGACCTGTGATTGGTCAAAGTCTCCCGTCACGGGCTAGATGTTCAAAAGCCTGAAAACGGAGCCATGAGGAGGAGCAGAAGTCTAGTTTTCTCTCAGAACACTTGAATTACAATATGCTGAAAGGTTATTATGGGATTTCTGCTCAATGATGCCAAAAATATACTGACTACTGCAGCTTTAACTGTTGGCCTTATCAGACATTGTGTTTTTCAGTTTGCTGCTGTCTTTTTAATTTATATGTTGCTAGGCAACCACCAAGTAAGTGCTAACGTTATCTTATTACAAACCATGAACTATACATGACCTTAATAGTTAATAATTTTGATTACATTTTTAGTTTAAATGAATGAAAACAACTTATACTCAGGTCAACTTATACTGTAGCTCCGGGTATCCAGCGAAAGTCACCACAATGAGATGATGTCACTTTTCAGCTCTGAGTTGAATTTTTTCCAAGTCAAGGTGTTCAGGGTGCTGAGGCGTACAGAGCGGATAGATGTGAAGCGCTCAGCAACGCCAAAGCAATTACAAAAAGCCAAAATACAAATCGTATTTTATTATTTTTTATCCAAATAAATGGTTAAAATATAATTTTGTTGGCAGATAAACATATATATATTATGTACAAGGAGTATAAATGGAAGGTAAGACAACAACAAACTAATGTCAGGGGTTTTTCTAGTGTGACCAGCTATTAATGAGCACGTGGAGGATTAAAATGACAGTTGAGTACGTCTTCACACAGACATCCAACACGTGCAGCTACCGAGCTGCGCCCTGAGTGAAGTGACTGATTCATGACAGGTTGATGTGAGGTGTCCAACCATATCAGAGTTTCTATTGACCCAAGCTAACGTGGGTGGGAGTAATGGACACAATGTTCTTGTTTTATTGGCGCAATATGTCCATTGATGACTGCTGCCTGTTGTTTCCTACGTGTTGGAGAGTCGCTCTTTTGTACAGATCTGTTGTTTCTGCAGGATGTTGATAATAGACAGAGCAGGCAGCATGGAGCCAGGACAACAGATCCATTGAGACGAGTGAACGAGGGGACAAAGGACTCATTGGCTTCAGTGATTAACAATCACACAACTAAATATGAGGTCACTCTGATGGCTCGGTCCGCAGCAGTTACACAACAGACCATTGGGGACTTTAAAATCCATTACTTACTGGAAACACATGTCCCGTTGTTAATATCCAACATATATATACATATATATGTATATATATGTATGTATATACATACATATATACATATATATATACATATATATATATATGTATATATATATGTATGTATATATATGTATATATATATATATGAGCTGAACCCCTTCTACGTTTCTCTGACATCACACTGGACTGGCTGTGTCTGCTTGCAGAGGTGGAACAGTCATTTGCTTGTGACTCGTGAGTGTGCATCAGTGAGTGTGTATCTGAGAGTGTGTATCTGAGAGTGTGTATCTGAAAGTGTGGCGGTTCCTCTGATACATGTTGATATGCCCACACAAACATGTGAGACACACGCACACACACACACACACACACACACACACACACACACACACACAAGGCACACTGCTTGTGTGGGTGGGGGAGTTGTCAGCAGTCAGATGTGAAGCCAGTGGGTGTGACGAGATCATTTTAATATTGATGAGACGCTGAGAACACTGCGAGGAGTTCTGCGTAGAACCAGCAGATGATTGTTTGGGCTTGTACCTGAACGGAGAAAACCGGTGCTACAAAGAACCCTTTGAAAACATACTCCAAACAATGAAATGACCTTAATTTGAATGTACCCGTTCTGTTCATCAGAGAAATGATTCTCATCTTCCTCTTTTTCCTTTGGTCTCTTAGATCCAGAGGGAGAGGGATGTGTTCTGTCCTGAATCCGACACGGTGTCAACATGTACAGGTAAGCTCTCAATCCACTGACACTTACTTTGAAACACACGTGCACACCAGAGTTTGACCAGTTTAAATGATGCTTGTCTCAGTATGTGAAGGAAATTATTGAATGAATGATTTAGATACCGACAGTAAATGTGCAAGTATTGTGGTGCTTCTGAAGGAAACTACAAACATCACGACAGAGTAGGCCTCAATCTGCCAACAGAACATGGAGGTCAAGTTAAAGGTCATCAACCCATTCTCACTTCCCGCTGTTTGTTAAGTGCCGCTCGGCATCGGAAACCAACGCACAGAGGCATTCTTCTTCTTCTAGCTTTCAAATAACTCCGATGTAAACCTACCAGCGGCATTATTTGACGGTCGGAGCAGTGCCGTAGTATTAATAGAGTGAGAGTCTGTTCAGGGCGGGTGGGAGTGATGCTGGACGGGTCCAACAAACAAGACTTTCAACCAGGAGACCGCTGTTTGTGACCCATGTGAAACTGAAAGTAACGTTGACTTATTTTGCCACATCAGTCTTTTGTCACGTGACTCGTCGGCATCGTCAGTCCCGTGAGTCGCTAGTCAGAGAAGTTAACGTCAACCATGTCCGTTTCCTAACCCTGACTAAGTGGTTGTGTTGCCTAAACCTAACTTCCTGTGAAAATGGAAGTTTATTTTGAAAGGATACTATTCATGTAACGAGACACGCCGTCCCCAGTCCGTCCAAAAGTAACGCAAGAGGGGTATCCCGTGCGTCGCTCTCCGATGCCGAGGGGCGCTTACCAAGTGGCCCAGCCGCACAGCAGTTCATGAAATAGTCTCAAAATTGAATGTATTGATTCGTGTACATAGACATTATGGTCCACACAAAATCAATTTAAATGTAATTCATGTAATTGTGAACCGGACAGTACAAAGAGCAGCAAACGCCGCGTAGGGAGAACTTCGTGGTGGAAGGGTGGGTCAACAAACACAGGACTTTGTCCCAGGAGACCGGTGTTTGTGTCCTGTGTGAAACCATAAGTCAGAGTTGATTTATTTGTCACGTAACTTCCGTACTTAAGTCACAGCACTTCCAGAATTATTTGAACTCAAACCACCATCTTTTCCTAAACCTAACTAAGTAGTTTTATTTTGAAAAGACTGGAGCGGAAATTGAGATGTGCGTCACGTTGTAGGAAAAAGCACAAACACCACGTTGTTGAAAGTCATGCTGAGCATCACGAAAAAAAGGGAAATTTGTGTCAGTGTAAACTAATCAAATAGATTCAATTTCGTGACTGTTTCACAAACTGCCATGAGACTGTGTTGGACCAAGCGGTGCTATTTGTGGGGGGGGGAGAATACATTGTGGTGCAATGTGTAAAATCTGGCCATACAAAGAAGTAGATCTGCCCCGAGGGCATGTCACGTTGAAGGTTCAGTTTATTAGGTCCGTTTATGTTTTAATAGTTTGTTTACTGGATTAAATCCAAAGTGGCAGAATTGAGAAAACATTTTATTATGTCATTGGCCTAAAGCTGTCTCTCCTCTACCAAACTCAACTAAAACAAACCATGGAGATTACAAGGCTGGATTAAATGAAAGGAGCCCCTGCATGAAAATCAACTGACATTACAATCTCAACTGCTCAGGCCGTGTCCATCTTAAATATTTCAGGTTGCATTGTGTTGGATGGAGCCGTTTACATGCAGAGATACTTTATATCTACTGATGAAGTAGGAACAGTTGGCTGCCTAAAAGTGTCAAACTGTTCCTTTAAACTGATGTTTCAGAACACTGTGTACTGTTTCTGATGCACGTATGTAACACACCTCAAACACTCCGATTTTGTCTGCATAAATATAGAACGTATTTTGATAATGAATCAAAAGCAATCAGAAGTTTATGTGGTTATAAACAGTTTATATATAAAACAGTAAAACAGTCTGGTGCTGACACGATTAAGTGACCAGGAGATCTAATGTACGGAAGCCTTGAGAGGCAAGTTGAGAAAAAAAGAAAGAAACTGGTGATCAATTTTCTGAAGATCTAGAAGACTGAAGATACTGGTATCATATGAAACTAGAAAACCTGATGAATCCATCGGTGCCAACCATGTCAAACTAGCTTATTGCAAAGGAGGCTGAGTAACGCTCCAAATTACGCTGAATTTGGCGAGGAAAAACTGGCAGGTCCCTTGACCTCTGACCTCCAGATCAGTGAATGGGTTCTCTGGGTACCCACGAGTCTCCCCTTTACAGACATGCCCACTTTATGATAATCACATGCAGTTTGGGGCAAGTCCTAGTCAAGTCAGCACACTGACACACTGACAGCTGTTGTTGCCTGTTGGGCTGCAGTTTGCCATGTTATTATTGGAGCATATTGTTTTATGCTAAATGCAGTACCTGTGAGGGTTTCTGGATCAATATCTGACATTGTTTTGTGTTGTTAACTGATTTACAATAATAAATATATACATACATTTACATAAAGCAGCATATTTGTCCACTCCCATGTTGATAAGAGGATTAAATACTTGATAAATCTCCCTTTAAGGTACATTTAGAACAGATAGAAAATGTGCAATTATTTTGCAATGAATCACAATTAGATACTCAATTCGATTGACAGCCCTAATAAATACATTTTTTATGTGGGTGTACCTTTACCAAATAAAGTGAAGAAAATATCCTAGAACACAGGAGCAGCATGCATTAAGTGCTGTTGACGGGTGACAGGCTTCAATTCAATTCAATTCAATTTATTTTTGTATAGCGTCAAATCACAACAGAAGTTATCTCAAGACGCTTTATATATAGAGCAGGTCAATGACCATACACCATAGTTTAGAGACCCAACAGGATCCACCAAGCGCACTGTGGCCAGGAAAAACTCCCCTAATACAGGGAAGAAACCTGGAGCAGAACCGGGCGCAGGGCGAGCAGCCATCTGCCGAGACCGGCTGGGGGGATAGATAGATAGATAAAGAGAGATAGAGAGAGAGAGAGAGAGAGAGAGAGAGAGAGAGAGAGAGAGAGAGAGAGAAGCAGCCACAATAATAGCCTAGCAGCTGTAATACAAGTAGGACTAATAACACAAAACCAATAGTGGTGGATGTAAAGGAGTGATAATACAACTATCGGAATTGATGTCATTGGGTCGTCCTCAGACGGGCTTTCAAGTGAAGCTTCCAGCTGTCTCAGTCCACCATACATCTGGCTAGCTCGCCAGCAGCGTCCAGCATCTCTCCTTGGCTTGGCTCTATGACTGCAGTGCACCACTGGATTCCCTCCTAGGCCTCTTATCACACTGCACTACCAAAATACCACACCAGCACAGCTGTACCAGAGCCCTCAAACTGTCCACTAACAGGCAGACTGCTGGAGCAGCTCCTGGGGCCGTACGTCAGGGTTACCTAACCCATTAAATACAGGGGCACATATTCTGGTACATATTAATAAGCTAGACAACATGGCTGGCTGATGTGTTAAGTTATCTTTGAGGTGTCCCAATAAACCATAGATGGATGGATGGATGGATGTACGGACAGACAGACAGACAGACAGACAGATGGATAGATAAATAGACGGATGGATAGGTAAATAGATAAATAGGTGGATAAATAGATAAATAGATGTATGGATAGATAAATAATATAAAGCGTCTTGAGATAACTTCTGTTGTGATTTAGCGCTATACAAAAATAAATTGAATTGAATCGAATTGAATTCAATAAATAGATGGATGGATAGATAAATAGATGGATGGATAGATAAATAGATGGATGAATAGATAGATAGATATATAGATAAATAGATGGATGGATGTACTTTATTGAATGAAATGCAAAGGGACAGTAAATAAAATGTACATATCAACACTAGATCTAAATATATATCTATATGCAAAGTGTGCAAGTTCCAATGTTTTGTTTTTAAACAAAGATGAAATGAGGTCGTAAACCGATGACTGCAGGGGCCAACCAGAAGGGAGTGTGGTTGATAGGTGATCTTCACTATTAGAAAGTCAAAATTCAGACACCAGTTATCAATAAACCTCGCCTACATCAACATCACAGTGTCATTTTAGCTCATGGTCAGATCTAGACCGATAGATCAACAACCTTTTTAATGCAGCTTCTTTAGTTTCATGTAATGTTGTAATGGTGGCACTTTAGCATCACAGCATGCAGTAACCATGTAACAGACAGTGTGTTCAGCAGGCCTGCTGACTGTCTCACACACACACAGAGGCTGCTTCTCTGTGGTTTGGGTGATATGAGGTCAACTTCCTGTCTCGGTGGATTGCAACTAGCGCTGCAATAAGCTACTTGCTCAGACACGGCAGCACCTCTTCTATTGAAGAACAACATGTTATATCTTTCACTCCCTTACCTGGATCGCTGACCCAGCCAGGTGTTCTGGTCTCTGTCTCGTCTCACCACTGTCCCCTCCTCCTCTTTCTCTTTCCAGACGTCCATCCACACAGAGAGGGGTGTGTGTCCGTGTGTTTGCTGCACAGAGACAAAGACAGTGTGAAAGTCAACGCACAACTGGATGACAGTGTCTTTAAAAAGGTACGAAACACACACACACACACACACACACACTCTCCTGGTTAAGACCTTACATTCAGATCTCCGGTGGTACTCCGGGTCAGAAATAACAGTCAGGGTTCCCTTGCGTCCTGGAAAACCCGGAAAACAGCTGACCAATTTTCCAGACATTGAAAACACATGGAAAATGTGGAAAAACTTGTGTTGTCCTGGAAAATTATTTCAACATTCTCCTATTTTCCTTAAGCTGAGAATGAACTGCTAGGCTAGAGCTTGAGATAAAGAGATGAAAGGGCTAAGTTATGTTCAGGATCATATCAACGTTCAAATGCTACTTTATGGACGAGCATTTTTGTCATGTTGTGTGAACACACCCCAAAGTCACATCATCAAGGAGTATCAAAGCGCATGACGTCCCACACCAACATATATGGACATACTGAGGAGAGATGCTGGACAGTGCTGGCGAGCTAGCCAGATGTATGGTGGACTGAGACAGCTGGAAGCTCCACTTGAAAGCCCGTCTGAGGACGACCCAATGATATCAATTCTGATAGTGGCTCTATATATAAAGCGTCTTGAGATAACTTCTGTTGTGATTTGACACTATATAAAAATAAATTTAATTGAAACAAATTGAAAGAAGCAAAGAGACGAAACTCCGGCATTTTTTGTCAACAGCTGCTGCCGCCATTTTGAACTGAAAACTCTTATTATATTTATAATATTTTTATTGTTCAACACAGGCCATTTCAGTAGAATATGAAAACAGAATAGAATCATTTGGTTTTACTTTTTTACAATACTTTGTAGGAGGACGTTTTACTGGCATCTGGTAGTCGCTTTCAGTCCAAAATGGTGGAAGCGTAGCTCTACTGCTGGGCGCTGATGTTGACATGGAACAAACTGGAATTCACTTTCCCTTTTTGGTGATATACATTCTTTGATGTCACATGGTCTCACATGCAGGTTGGATGACATTACGTAACGTCGCACTCTCCCCAACTTGTTTTAAACGGTTGAACAATGTTAAATTGGTTAGCATATTTGGTTCAGTTGCTTAAGTTACCGTGTTTGAATCCAGCTTTTTGGCCAAGATAAAGGCGATGAGGGGCGACGCAACAGTTGGCTACTGTCAGCATATAGAGACAGTTTTATAAAATAACTTTTAATCATATTTGCTCAAACCAACAGCAGCTTTAAGGTAAACTGGACCACAAAATGACATTAATCTTCACTGCGATAGCTTCACAATAAAGTGAAGTGCTGTACGTCATCTGCAGCTGTGTTTGCATTATTCTAAGATCAAATTGTCTCTAACTTTCTAAGCATGTAAGAGATGATTTCATAGATAAGTTATAACAATGGACTGCATGTCTTTTATACCAGCTAGATCATCACTGAAAATGTCCTGGAAAATATTTGTATTTGCTGATAGAAAGGAGCAGGAACCCTGAACAGTGCTGCTGCTGCCTTCTGCCTTTTCTAAAATGAAGCAGGATGGGAGAACGTCTGGTGAAAGGAGGGTTACACAGCAGACAGAAAACACTGTTCCCTCTACAGCTTGGCAGGAACCAGAGAAAAACCAGATGACTGGCTGTTCCACACTGCATGGACAGTAACGAGGGCGATATGTGGCCCCAGAGAGTGTAGATAAAGACACATAGTCCTCACACCAGATCAAGGATCAATAGTAATAACATTTATTGAACAATTTGATGTTCATGAAAACTGTGTGCATGCAGAGAGACATTTTGAAGGGTTCAGAGTGCGATCAGTGCAGCGCTGTGTGACTCACATGTTCTGGAAGAGGCCTTTTCCACTGACTTTTCTCACAGTCCTGCGACTCCATAGACCACATGTGGCTATGTGCTGTTTCCCCCAGAACCTTGTCTTACAGAATCCTTTCAAATCTGATTTTTTTTTTCTTTTTTAATTAAAGGGACTTTTTTGTAACCTTTTACAGGCATAAATCCACCGGGTCGGTGTCCCATGCGCCACCTCGCTCCACCTCACGTGCATGCTGCTCACTCCACCCTGCCGAAGAGTTAGTTTAGCTCTGAGAATCTCTAGTGAATGTTCAGTGGACGTTTGTGCAGAAATAACTGCTGCAGCTCCTCCAGACCAACAGAGGTTTCCCATGTCTTGTGAAGTGGCGAGGCTCCGCAGAGAGAAACGTTATCATCTCTGACCGGGTGCCGGTGTCTCCCTGTTCACTCTGGCTGCGGTTGGGAGACGTTTTGTCTTCCTGCTACAGCAGGAAGACAAAACGTCAGCAGGAAAAGCCAACACTAGGATCAGCATTGATTCATGGAGAGACCTTGGTCTGGTCAGCTAACATTACTGCCAAGCAGCTGAAATATAGAGTGATATTGTGCTTATATAGAGTTTAGCTGACGTGTGTCGTCTCACTGTGTTGAGTGATGCTCGTTCATGTCTATGTAGAGCGAGCACAAGCATGACCCCGACGCTGACTTTCGTTGACTTAACGACCACAGGTGTCGCTGTTAACAAGCATTTCTGAAAGTTACAAATAGTCCCTTTAATGCACATGAAAACAAAACACATACAAACAAAGGAGTCATTATTACAGTCAAACAATGTCAGAGTCAGGACGAATCTTTTAAATAAAAACATTAAATAAAGAGCACAAATAAATTATTTTCGCAGCTTTCTTATTTTTTTAGTTAAAAATGGTTTTAATTAGGGCTGTCATTATCGTGTTAACGCTAAATCTTTTTAACGCCACTAATTTCTTTAACGCAGTCCGTCTTTCTAAGGTTGTAGCGGATCAGTTTGAAAGCTAGAGTGAAGATACTGGTATCACATGAAACTAGAAAACCTGAATCCATCGGTACCAACCATGTCACACTAGCTGGTCATGAAGGAGGTTAAATAACGCTCCAAACTTGCTCTAAATTTTGGCGAGGAAAAACTGTCATGGCCATTTTCAAAGGGGTCCCTTGACCTCTGACCTCCAGATCAGTGAAAGTAAATGGGTTCTATGGGTACCCAGGAGTCTCCCCTTTACAGACATGCCCACTTTATGATAATCACATGCAGTTTGGGGCAAGTCATAGTCAAGTCAGCACACTGACACATCCATGGTCTGTGGTCTACTGGACCCTCTTCTACATCCATGGTCTGTGGTCTGTTGGGCCCTCTTCTACATCTATGGTCTGTGGTCTATTGGACCCTCTTCTACATCCATGGTCTGTGGTCTACTGGACCCTCTTCTACATCCATGGTCTGTGGTCTACTTGACCCTCTTCTACATCCATGGTCTGTGGTCTACTTGACCCTCTTCTACATCCATGGTCTGTGGTCTGTTGGACCCTCTTCTACATCCATGGTCTGTGGTCTGTTGGACCCTCTTCTACATCCATGGTCTGTGGTCTATTGGACCCTCTTCTACATCCATTGTCTGTGGTCTGTTGGACCCTCTTCTACATCCATGGTCTGTGGTCTATTGGACCCTCTTCTACATCCATGGTCTGTGGTCTGTTGGACCCTCTTCTACATCCATGGTCTGTGGTCTATTGGACCCTCTTCTACATCCATTGTCTGTGGTCTGTTGGACCCTCTTCTACATCCATTGTCTGTGGTCTGTTGGACCCTCTTCTACATCCATGGTCTGTGGTCTATTGGACCCTCTTCTACATCCATGATCAGAGGTCTGTTGGACCCTCTTCTACATCCATGGTCTGTGGTCTATTGAACCCTCTTCTACATCCATGATCTGAGGTCTGTTGGACCCTCTTCTACATCCATGGTCTGTGGTCTATTGAACCCTCTTCTACATTCAATTCAATTCAATTTAATTCAATTTATTTTTGTATAGCGTCAAATCACAACAGAAGTTATCTCAAGACGCTTTATGTATAGAGCAGGTCTATGACCGTACACCATAGTTTAGAGACCCAACAAGATCCACCAAGCGCGCTGTGGCCAGGAAAAACTCCCCGATTACTGGGAAGAAACCTGGAGCAGAACCGGGCTCAGGGCGGGAGGCCATCTGCCGAGACCGGCTGGGGCGATAGATAGATAAAGAGAGAGAGAGACAGAGAGAGAGAGCGAGAGAGAGAGAGAGAGAGGGAGGGAAGCAGCCACAATAATAGCCCAGCAGCTGTAATAACTAATACAAGGAGGACTAATAACACAAAACCAATAGTAGTCCAGACCATGGTCTGTGGTCTGTTGGATCCTCTTCTACATCCATGGTCTGAGGTCTGTTGGACCCACTTCTACATCCATGGTCTGTGGTCTATTGGACTCTCTTCTACATCCATGGTCTGTGGTCTATATGACCCTCTTCTACATCCATGGTCTGTGGTCTAATGAACCCTCTTCTACATCCATGGTCTGTGGTCTATTGGACCCTCTTCTACATCCATGGTCTGTGGTCTATTGGACCCTCTTCTACATCCATGGTCTGTGGTCTATTGGACCCTCTTCTACATCCATGGTCTGTGGTCTATTGGACTCCATTTTGGATCCTTGACATGAAAAAGTTTGAGATTGCTCTCAAAATCTGTGTGCTGGATTTTTCTAACTTCCATTTATGTCCATCGCTCACTTTATGCTCCTCTGGGAAGCAGCCGGGCAAAAAGGTTAATACATAAATAAGTAAGTAAGTAAATAGTTATAATAGTATGAATATTTATAATATTTTTATTGTTGAACACAGGCCATTTTGGTAGAGACATAAAAATGATTACAATGGAATAGAAATGATTTTGTTTTACTTTGTACAACGTTTTATTGGCGTCTGACAGTTGCTGTCAGTCCAAAATGGCGGAAGCGTAGCTCTGCTGTTTGGCGCTGATGTTTGAATTAACAGTTGACTTTCACTTCTTAGCAATATACGTTCTTTGACGTTACTTGCTCCCGTCGCCGCCACTCTCTTTCTCTTGCCTCACCACTCACTTCCCACATACACACACACTATAGGCACTAGCTCTGCTTCAGATGGCTCTAGAGAGGGACATTCACGTTTTTGCGTCGGCCACCGTAACTCTCCAACCCGCTTGGAACAAGGGGGAGGCTTCAGTTGGTTGCAATCTCCTCACCTCATCACTAGATACCATCAGATCCTGCACACTGCTCCTTTAAAGATTAGAAACTGCTCAGTGGCAAAGCTCCCAGAATGAGGGAGCAGCAGGGAGTTGTTAGACCCACAGCTCGGTTGACTTTCCCTGATAAAAAGAGGAAAAACGTTCTTAACTTTCCCGTCCCAGTTTAACCTTCTTTTTAAAGCCAGTATTCCTCATGGTCAAGTGTGCTTCCAGTTATTATCATGATGAGAGCCACTGTTCTTCTGCCTTTAATCATACATTAGTTATGATTGTTTGGATACTTGGACACACAAATGTAACTATTTTCTTCATTTACACACACATACACACACACACACACATACACACACACACACACACACACACACACACACACACACACACACACACACAGACACACACACACACACACACATCAATGTGGAGAGATGATGCTGCTGCTACACAGCACCCCGAGCAGTTAATGGTTCGGTGCCTTGCTCAAGGGCAACTCGGCAGTCCACAAACACTCGGCTAAAAAAGCTTTGTAGAGTTCAGCAAAACTGTAGGGTTGGTGATAATACCCTGTGGGTTTCATTCGGGTTGAATTAAATGATTGGACGGCTACCTACCTACCTACCTACAGAATTGCATTGCTAAGCAACAGCTTGGGTTCATGTTTACTTCCTGTCAGCTGATGTTATTCACATACACTGCAACTATAAACTAGGACACATTTGGTATGTTTAGGTTTACAACTCTTATATTTATATAGTCCAGCTGAAGACCAACCGCTTTGCACTTATGTATGGTTACAATAGGGCCATAGTCATCCATTTATATGAACGTTACTTTTAGGTCATTTGAAAGAAGGTACTCACTGCAAGGTTTTAAACCGCTCCAGTTTGTGGGCTTGACACACTCTGAGTCATTGATTGTCTCTCAGCCCTAAGACAGACCTACTTCCATTGAATCCAGCAGTGAGGGCTGGGTGGAGCAACCCCACCTGGCTTTGTGACCTCCAGTAAATCCGCAACACTGCTAAGCTACCACATTTTCTGAAAAGCACACAGTGGCTTTGGTATACAGTTAACAGATCATAACATGACTCACTCCAAGCCCATACATCAAATGATCTGGCCGATGGGCTTTCTCTCTCTCTTTCCCTTCAGCACGGAGGATTAACAACAAGCTTAATGTGTTATTTTACCGAGGATTAAGAGCAATAATACACCCCACACGTTAGCCACACTCACCCCCCCTATATCCACTGAAAGACATGCCACATCTGACTTTTTCATCTTTCTGTTTGGATGTGTATGTGTACAACTATGTAGATATGGAAAATTATGTAAAACTGCAGTTCGAATGGCGAGTCAATCCCCATAGACCTCCATGTTAAAATGCCCAACTTCACAGCAGAATAAACATGTTTACAGCCTGGTACAAAACACAGTTTTGGTTTCTATAGCTAATTTCCCTGTTCATGACAACTGTACAGGGCTGAATTTTTATATAACTCACCTGTTCATAGGGCTGTCAAGGTTAACGTGATAACGCATTAATGCAAACTCATTTTAACACCACTAATTTCTTTAACCCATTAAAGGGACTATTTGTAACTTTCAGAATTGCTTGATAACAGCGACACCTGTGGTCATTAAGTCAACGAATGTCAGCGTCGGGCTTGCGCTTGCTCGCCCTAAATAGACATGAACGAGCATCGGTCAAAACAGTGAGCATGTCAGCTAAAAGCACAATATCACCAGCTTCCGGGGCTGAAGCAGGAAAAGAAACGTTATCGCCTCCTGACTGCGCCCGCTGGGAGACACCGGCACCCAGTCGGAGACGATAACATTTCTCTTTGCGGAGCCCCGTCACTTCACAAGACACAGGAAACCTCTCTTGGTCTGGAGGAGCTGCAGCAGTTATTTCTGCACAAACGTCCACTGAACATTCACTAGATATTCTCAGAGCTAAACTAACTCTTCTGCAGTGTGGAGTGAGCACGCGTTCACGTCTAGAGGTGGAGCGAGACAGCGAGAACGCACGCTGTGTGTGTGAAGGCGAGCAGGGAGAGGAGCAGAGACTCCAGAAACACGCATGGGATCCCGACCCGGTAGATTTATACGCTTAAAAAGTTACAAACAGTCCCTTTAACACAACTTGCAGTTTTTAAGGTTGTAGCGGGCTCAGTTGGTCCCACAGGCATCATATGAAACTAGACAACCTGATGAATCCATCGCTACCAACAATGTCATACTAGCTTGTTGTGAAGGCGGTTAAATAACACTCCAAACTACATTTTGGGGAGGAAAAACTGGCATGTCCATTTTCAAAGGGGTCCCTGGACCTCTGACCTCCAGATCAGTGAATGTAAATGGGTTCTATGGGTACCCACGAGTCTCCCCTTTACAGACATGCCCACTTTATGATAATCACATGCAGTTTGGGGCAAGTCATAGTCAAGTCAGCACACTGACACACTGACAGCTGTTGTTGCCTGTTGGGCTGCAGTTTGCCATGTTATGATTGGAGCATATTGTTTTATACTAAATGCAGTACCTGTGAGGGTTTCTGGACAATATCTGTCATTGTTTTGTGTTGTTAATTAATTTACAATAATAAATATATACATACATTTGCATAAACCAGCATACAGTATTTGTCCACTCCCATTTTGATAAGAGTATTAAATACTTGACAAATCTCCCTTTAAGGTACATTTTAACTAATACAAAATGTGTGATTAATCACGATTAACTATGGACAATCATGTGATTAACCGTGATTAAATATTTTAATTGATTTAATTGATAATTTTTTTAAATTAAATGCAACTTCATATCTATTCTTACCAACATCATCTTTGATTTGAATAAGAACAGGCTGCTCTTTAGGTTCTGAGACTGTTATTGACTTGCCTAATGT
Source organism: Sebastiscus tertius (assembly GCA_916701665.1). Classification (NCBI taxonomy): domain Eukaryota; kingdom Metazoa; phylum Chordata; class Actinopteri; order Perciformes; family Sebastidae; genus Sebastiscus; species Sebastiscus tertius. The sequence goes on along the minus strand of CAKAOH010040165.1, from coordinate 92,762 downwards.
GGAGGAAGGGCGTGGGGTGGGGGGGTGCTGGGGACCTTTTCAATTTTCAGCCTCTTTCATTGTGATGGGGCTAAGCCAGTGGCTTACTGATCTGTTTTGGTGGAAAAACCATGTTAAAGTATTATTCGATATAAAAAAAGCTGCGGGTTTAAACACATCTGGAGGGGGCAGCCCTTTCTAGGGAAACAGGATGGAGTATGAGACTCTTTATACTAATGCGACTAGAGCCGTGTATCCTCTGCTGGGACTTTGTGCATGTACCCGGGCTATTTTTAGTCCCATTTCCACTGTGACCTGCTACACTCTCTGCCTTTCTCTGAAGTAACAATTGCTCTGACAGGGGAGAAGCGAACTCACTTAATGACAGTTACATCTTCTGCTGCCAACAAGGTACGGCTTCAGAGGAAGACAAGTCAGAAGAAGATTCCTTTCTTGCCTGGTTTCAGGGACGCGGACGTATCTTGGTATCCAAATATCTTCATGAAAGCTTGGTCGAGTTTTGAGTAATCCTACAAGTTTCATGTGATTGCTCAAAAGAGATACGCACTTCTGAGCATATCAACAAAGAGCTAGCCTTGAGCTACTCTCTGAAGCATTTCAATAATAAAATACCTCTAATTTGAACTCATGCCATGAAATATCAAGACACGCAACATGAACACAAGAGCATGAAACATCTTGTGAACTGCTGTCTTTAGATCGCACACAGAACAACACCAGTTGGGATGTTTAATAACTTAGGGAACAACTTGTTAACGGTTGAGCATCTACGGCACTGAGAAATTCATCTTAAAAACCAAGAAGAGATGCTGACACTGTCAGCCTGAGAAAAAAAAACAACTTTAGATCCAGTTTTTCTTATCCAGCAGAACAAAGCAGAAGAAAAAAACATGTCTGTTATTTGCAGTCACAACAGGTGTTTGTTGAAGATGCTTCATGCTTTGAGATGATTCCATGAGAGGGATGGCTACTTTAAATTGGTGTACCATCAAAGAGCCTTACACATCAGACCGGACACGAAAGACCAGTCAATATGAGACATGAGGGCAGACAGAAGTGCTGACATGCAATAGGTTTTTCAAGCTTGAGGGAGGACAGGTCACGTACACTCGGGTCAACTAAATATCTATATTAGGGCGAAGCATAAAGTAGTAGTAAGATGGAGCTCAGAAATGGAGGAGCAACTTGTTGATTTGTGTTTATTTATTTAACGTGTCTCCATGAGTTCATCCATTATTTGTCTTTTTTCTTCGTGAATTTTTAGTACAAAGTAGTGCAAAAACGTTGCTAATTCTTCCGTCCTCCGCCATGTTTGTTACAATAAAGTCACGTTTACACATTTTGCGAGATTTCTGTTTTTTTTTAAAGTGGGGATTGTTGATGGTGAATGAATCTGTTAGTGTGTGGTGTGCTGTTTTGGCCAAATTGTTGCTCTCCACACACTATAGGAAGAAAACTGTTCAATTAAACAGAACATGTCGCGTGTGGGCTCTCTCACATTTTATACATCTGTTAAGAAAAATGTTTTAGTGTGGGCCAGCCTTAAGCAATAAAGGAGATGAGATGTGGTTAAAAGCTCTCTAAAAAGCCAATAAGTGGGCACTTTGTGTGTATACAACAGGGAAATCATATGTAAAAATGACAGGAGATCATTCCACACCTACCTCCAAATGCTGGCCTCATGGTGAAGTCATGATCGTCTACTTTGAGCAGATGCTCCGTCTTTGTTTTGCGAGACTTGGTCACATCTGGAGGCTTCTTTGCCAAGGAGCTGGAGGAAGATGACATTCACGGTCAGAGGGAAGGCAACTGATAGACTGGGGTTTTTGTTTTGAAGAGATAAAAAGCAACGCAGCAACAGCGGAGAATACTGATTCAATCTGCTGTGACAGCTGAGAAAAAGAACAGCATGAATTGATCATTTATTTACAGCCTGTTTTTCTCCTCACCTTCGATGCTCTAGTGTATTAGAGACCAAAGTAAAAGCCTTTCTCTCTTCTCATCACATCTGCATTCCAAAGCTCCAAAGCACCACACAGAAAACGTCAGCAGCTGAAAGCTCACACAGAAACTAATCATCATATTATGGGAGAAGAAAATGCTAATATATTTTAGAAATGTTGAGATCAACCATGTGTTCAAGCAAAGCAGTCACCCTGACTGCAAACATTCCACTCCTAAAATTGTATTAGTGTCCTTGGTTGAATGGAGTGTCGTGCTGTGATAATTGTCAGTGGTGTGTGTGTGTGTGTGTGTGACAGTGATGCTGGTGGAGCTGTTTAGACCACATGCTGTGTTAGATCACCTCTGAGGACAGAAGGGCTTGACATGGCACGGCCCTGCCACAGCTATAACAGACAGATATGCGTTTGTGTTTTCTCCGGCAGCGAGCAGAAGGGAAAGATAAATGTAGTGCCCTCCCTGCCCTCAAATCCATTTTGGGTTTTATATGATGGAATACAGCACATTTGTGTCACCACACTCTGAAATTCCTATTTTTTCTAAATAAATCTTTAAACTTAATGTCTAGAATAGTGAATAACTTAGGGTTATATGGTTAGGGTTCCTCTGAGTGAGTCACCGACTACGTTCGCATGCATACCAATATTCCACAATATTCCAAATTCTATCCTGAATTAGGCCTTATTCTGAAAGGAGCATTTCCTAAATAAGACATGTGGGATATGCTGATATGCATTCTCACTCCCAACTCATCAAATACAGCCGGTTGGTCAGCGTCCCTTGGCATCGGAGACCGACGCACTGGGTACCCCTCTTGCGTTACTGTTGGACCAGGGACAGCCCGACTCTCATGCTATTGATATAAAGGTGCGTAGTCGGTCTCCAATGCAAAGGGGCGCTGACTAAACGGCGGTATTTGACGAGTTGGGAGTGAGAACGGGTTGCTTTGGACATGTATAGCCTACACCACATTCAGAATATGCGTCTGGGGGTTTTACGGCAGTTTGCGACACACTGTCTCTTTCCTGTTTACGGACAGCTCTGTGCGTTGTACACAAACCAACCCAAGTCCACCACCAGTTACGTTAATTAGAGTATGCACGGCTGCATGTAAATGCGGATATTAGTGGGGTTTACGTAAGCCGGCAAATGCTGACCTTTTGCCAGCAAAACATTTAGTTGTCCGGCAAATTAAATTATCAACGGCCTAAATGTCTGTTGGGAAATATGCCAAATAATGAAATAAATTCTTTAATAGCATGATAAATAGTCTAATATTGTGTGACAAACATAAGATATGTTGCCAAGACAACTTAAACTTGATCTTATTTTATACAAAAGTTTACATGCCTCTTCTGCGATTCTAATACAATACACTTTTGGTCAAATTCAGCTAATATCTCCTCTGTCCATTCTGTGTGCGCACTGAAAAAAAAAGATGGTATTCATACACAGCCATGGCTGTGTTAACGGGAAACAAAGTGTCTCGGACCAAGCCACCAGGTACAGAAGCTTCTATTGATGATTTCAAATGAAGCTTTGGATGTCTGTTTATCATATGTTATGTTTTTTTGCGCGCAACAAAAATTTTGTTTTTGAAAGGCTAAACGCCATCAAATATGGATTGAAGCAGAATATTTCGTTAGATAAAAACAAGTTTAAGAAATTTTGACTTTTGGACTTCGGACTGAGACAATTTCAGAGACAAGGAGCCCTGCAGTGCTTGCTGTGAGTGTGTTTGAGAGAGAGACAGAGAGGGTGGAGCTGAGAAGGAGCAAGGCCCAGTGGGGCCAGGTATCCGTAATTATGTTAACTGATATATTAATTGGGATGCTAATCCTGGCTAGCGAAAAACAAGCCTGTTTGTAAAGTACTGGAAAAAAATGAACAGCCGACTCATTAGAGTGTCTTTTAGTACAAAGAGCTAAGCTAACAAGCCAGGAATGGTGAGCGCAGACCAAGCCCCCCAGGAAGAGCGCCGGTCGTTGATCCCAACTTTTGTAGTGGCCAAACGGTGGTACTACAACTTCCGTGTCCGTCATTTGATGCCATTGAGCCCAAAAAAACGTTTTCCCATAGACTTATATTGAAAAAGAGATGTCTGTAACTTAGCCAATATTTTTTTTTGAGGTGAATCAACTCCCCAGTATGAACACTCTAATAGTCCTTATTTAAATCATTAGATCCTAAAAGTTATAAAACGCAATAATAACTGAATCCAGAATTATTTCTCTTCCTCCGTTCATGTGAATGAGACCCAGACCGAGGCTGGAGCGCCTAGCCGTGATGACGGCTTGACGTTAGGACCCGTGACCGAGTCATGTGACTGAGCGGACGCTACTGCTCATGTTCCATGTGCCCAAGTGGAGCAATTTAGGCTTCATGCTCCACTGAGCAACTTTCATAGGAATGAACGGGGCCAACGCTGTATCCAGTTCTCTTAATATATCCATGTAACAAATGTTAAGTTACCAGCTAGCGCACACTAGGTGGCTTGGTTAGCAAGGTGCATCCGTAACCATGTTAACTGTGCTATTAATTGGGATGCTAATTATGGCTGGCAAAAAACAGGCTTGTTTGTAATATACCGAAAAAATGAACAGCTGACTCCTTAGAGTGTCCTTTAGTACAATGAGCTAAGCTAACAAGCCAGGTATGGTGAGCCAGACACAGATACCTGCTAATTAATGCTAACACATAAATAAAATAATACTAGAAAAAACTGGAGCACAGATTTCTTAGATGGTCTGTTATAAACTGCACAGCAAGCCATATTATTTTTCTGATATTTGCATGAAAAATCTTCAAAAAGCACCAACACCACAAACACAGCCGAGCTAGCAGCTAGCCTGTGAAGGCACCCACCTGTCACTCAAAGCAGCCACACCCTTAATTATGCATAACTTTAATCCTTAATATCATTTAAATGGATGAGTTATATAACCCCCCCATGCCCCCAACCAGGCTGTAAACATGTTTATTTCTGCTGTAAAGTTGGGCATTTTAACACGGAGGTCGGTGGGGATTGACTCTCTTTTGGAGCCAGCCATTAGATGAACTGTAGCTTTTTGGAACACTTCATCTTTGGCTTCATTTGTGTGCCCCGGAGGTCACCGCTTGCTCCCGATGAACAGGTCAGTGTCTCGCAGGCAGCTTCACCACCATGAATGTGTGTGTGGGTGAATGTTTGGCAGAGCACTGCAGTCCATTAACCATTTAAAATACACTCCATGCCGTTTTAATTTGCCTCATTTGAATATTTTTTTATAGTACTTTTATGATTTCCACTCCTATATGATATCTTAATCAATACATTTGTTAATAATCTTGTTTCTCACTGTTAACAGACACAAACTGTTGCATGCCTTTTAACAAGATGTCATCATTCTGCATTAAAGCCACTTCTGACACACCTCATCCCTGCAGTGCACAAAGTTCACACTGTTGCTTTTTACCAAACCAGAAAAGCATTACAACTAAAATAATACTGGGAAAAATTAAGAGAAGGTGTCAAGAAAGTTACTATATTTCAAACTTGGCTTTATATACCTTTTAAATAAAACATTTCAGCCAGTATATAGGCTACTCCATAATGCATATTTATTATCGGCAGGAGATTTGGCTCAATATGAGCCTTCTATTGCTTGTTATTTTTTTATTTGTAATTCGGGAAAATGTTAATTCAAAATGATATGACAAGTGATCCATGAGCCCCACAACTGCATAGACTCCAATTCTACTAGAATAATGACAATTCAATTGAAACTATTATTTCTATCTGCTGGATATCTGCACATCTCAACGGATTTATAAATCCCCTATTTCTTTTCACTTACGTGCCATGCTTTTGGGTCTCCACAGTACCGGTCCATCTCCGCACCCGGTGGCCGTGCTTACGGCATTCACCGGTAACAACCAGACATAGAAGAAAAATCAGAGGCTTGGTCAAATAAGGCATCTTGACGGCGCAAATCCACAGGTGAGTCCCTTGAAAGCCCCTCTCAGTCGGTTCCTTCCAGCAGGGCTCTGCAGCCTCCTGCGCATGGTGCTCAGCAGAGGATGGATGCGTCCGCGGTCATGGCATCAGACTCGCTGCCGCGCGAGGCTGCAGGAGAGGAATGTGTCCGTGTGTGTGTGTGTGATGCTACACACTGTCTGCACTTATCCTCACGAGAGAGAGAGAGAGAGAGAGAGAGAGAGAGAGAGGGGCTGAACATCTGTAGCCTCCATGCTCTGGGGGGAAAACACACACACACACACACACATACACACACACACACACACACACACGGATTATTTGCAGCCTGGCATGACACAACAAGAGAGGCAGATTATTCCTCCCTCTTGTAAATAAAAACCTCATCACGTTTCAGTCCACTCAGGGGCCTGGTGGAGCAGTTAACCCCCCAGGCCGTCTCCATGGCCCCCCCAGCACAACCATCCACCATCCTGAATTTGGACTATAGTTCCCACATGATATGTTATGATGGCTGCTGTTAGTTTGATTCCCATCTCCTCTTAACAGTGCGTCAGTGTCCTTGAGCAAGACACTGAAGTGTAATTATACGCCCAGCACAGCAGCTCCATCAATGTCTGTGGGTGAATGTTTGGCATGGCATACTGTATATGCACCACTCTCATGATGTCAACATGTTTCATTTAAGAAGCAGTCAATTATGAAATATTGTCAACTTAATTTTTTTTTGCAAAATCACTCCTATATATTTGTTAATAAAACATGTACTTAAAGGATAAAGCTGGAGAAATTCTATATTTGTATTACTCTGTCAGCTATGTTTTAGTCTGTCTCTCAATACTTTGACTTCCCTATCCTGTCTGTAACTCTCAGCTCTGTATGGAGGACAGAACCTGCCAAAATAAAATTAGAAAAAATGAATAAATAAATAAATCACTCAATAAATAAATAAATATGTCATTAAATGTTGCAAAAATAATATAAAAAATAAATGTAGCCATGAATTAATTGATAAAATGTGACAAATTGAATTTTGTTTTAAATTGCTTCTTTATTTATTAATAATTCCCTTATTTATTTACTCTTTTCCCTTTTATTTATTCATGTATTTATTTTTATCTTTGCTTTTATTTTGTATTTTTTAATTTACCTTTGCATTTGTTTTTTAATTACTGTACATTTCTTTTCAAATGTATGTATTTATTTCTGCACAATTTTCCCTTTGCATTCCACTCCTTATTTATTTTCTCAAACTTATTTTTTTCTGTATTCTTTTCTTCATACATTTCTTTATGCATTTCTGCCTCATTATGCACTGTCACTCAACATGTAATAATAATACATAAAGTAATAAAAATGTTTAAATAAATACATAAATGAATAAAAGGGAAAAATTAAATGGAAGAGTAAATAAAAAAGAAGTCAATCCATATCCATACAAAGATAAATAAAGAAGCAAATTAAAACAGCAATAATACTATATGTCACATTTTAGCAATTAATTAATGGCTCCATTTATTTATTTTTATTATTTTAGCTGCATTTAATGACATATTCATTGATTTATCGAGTCATTTATTTATTCAGTCATTTATTTTTGATTTTGGCAGGTTCTGCAGGAAATAGTGCATTGGTTGGGGACTATTTTCCATAGCGGATTAATCCACATTTGGTGCTCTAGTGAGATGTCCTGAACTGATTTGTATCAAGGCTGTTCTGGGCATATTTTAATGGGCTGGTATTGGCTAAAATAGCCAATGATCAGATGCTGATTCTTACTTTACTGCACTCTGTTGCCCCCTCTTAGTTGATCGACCAATCGATTCTTTTGTTCTTAGTTGACTAATATTCCTTTAGCCGATTAGTCATTTTTTATGCTTTTTTCATGCTGAATGATGTATTTCTAAGAAACTTATGAGCACATTTCTGTGTAGATATATCCATTAAATCAGAGCAAAGCGATTATGCTGCTGATTATGTATAGACAAGGCAAGAACTAGTCTCTGTTATGGCCTGTCACAACAGAACAGAGAAGGGAGATGCACACCAAACTTAGCAATAACAAACCAAAATGTATTAAAGTAACTTATTATAAGTGTAATGGCATAAAAAACATCACAGGCATAGAGCTAACATAAACACTAAAATATTGCTAAGCCCAAATTAAAGCTAGTGTTTCCTTTTCAGTTGCTGAATAGCTCAGGTGGTGTTTGCTTTATTTCCTCAAAAAGGAACATATATCCACTCCCAAATCATCAGACTGGAACAACACTGCCCGTGCGCCCACATAACTTGCATCTACCCCCAGTTTAAAAGGTTTATCCCACTGTGGAGCAGCCAAAACAGTGGCATTACAAATAAGCTTTAAGGCTTTAACACTCTCAAAAGCTTTTTGGAAATCTGAGCACCAAACATATTTGTCCTTAGCCTTCAACAGGTTTGTGAGGGGCTCAACAACGCCCAAAAAATCCCTACAAAAACATATGAGCTCATTTATTTGCAGGTGGGGCGTAGTCATCAATAGCTTTCACCTTTTCACCCACCGGACACACTCTGCCTTGTTCCTCAAACAACCCAAATAAAATAACAGAGCTAACAGAGCCAAGCCACCCGATTCGACTGGCGTTATCAGTCGCTATAAGCACCATAGATGTGGGTCATTAGGGGCCTACTATATCTACTACGTTGTAAAAGTGAAACTTAAAAGCAACACGTTCTAACATGTTGTAAAACTGAATGAAACGTCACGTTTTGAACAAAAATAAAAAGGCTTCTTAAGGTTTAGGCAATAAAACTACAACATCTTTAGGTTTAGGCAACACAACTACAATTTCTTTAGGTTTAGGCAACAAAACTGCAACTTCTTTAGGTTTAGGCAATACAACTACAACTTCTTTAGGTTTAGGTAACACAACTACAATTTCTTTAGGTTTAGGCAACATAACTGCAACTTCTTTCGGTTAAGGCAATAAAACAACTTCTTTAGGTTAAGGCAACAAAACTACAACTCCTTCAGGTTTAGGTAACAAGACTACAACTTCTTTAGGTTTAGGCAATAAAACTACGACTTTTTCAGGTTAAGGCAACAAAATTACAACTTATTTAGGTTTAGGCAACAAAACAAAAACTTCTTTAGGTTTAGGCAATACAACTACAACTTCTTTAGGTTAAGGCAACAAAACTAATACTTCTTTAGGTTTAGGCAATAAAACTACAACTTCTTTAGGTTAAGGCAACAAGACTACAACTTCTTTAGGTTTAGGCAATAAAACTACAATTTCTTTAGGTTTAGGTAATAAAACTACAACATCTTTAGGTTAAGGCAACAAGACTACAACTTCTTTAGGTTTAGGCAATAAAACTACAACTTCTTTAGGTTTAGGTAATAAAACTACAACTTCTTCCCGCAGCTTTCCTCGGGTTCACGGCCCTCAGCGTGCGCCTCACCTCGTGCTCCTCCACCGTGAGGATGTAGCTGCTGTGGGCTGGTGGATGTAGCATGGCTGCCTCCGGTGACTCCACCTCGAAACAGGCGAAGAAGTCGTTCAGCTCCTCCACCAGTGACGTGTCACCGTCATCAGCCGAGAGGTTGCTTGGTCTGTAGTTGGTTATGTGCCGGACCCCCTGCCACACCTGCCTGGAGTTGTTGCTCTGGAAGCAGTCTTCATTCCTCCTCCTGTAGGCAGCCTTGGCCTCTCTGATGCCTCTCTTCAGATCAGCTCTGCAGGACTGCATAGCGCCCCATCACCAGACCTGAAGGCGGTGTTCCTCTCTCTGAGCTGGCACTGCACTTCTCTTGTCATCCAGGGCTTTTTGTTGGGATAAACCCGGATGCACTTGTCCACAATGACAGTGCAGTACTTGATGTATCCCAGGACAGCTGTTGTGTACTGCTCCAGGTCCTGATGTTCGAAAACATCCCAGTTTGTTGACTCGAAGCAGTCCTGCAGCTGTTGAGAGGCACCTTCGGGCCAGGTTATAATTTCATATTGTAACAACTTTGAATCCTGACTTCTGTTAACTCAACTCAAGTTGCAGTAACTTAAACCTGTACATAGTACCCACTTAATTTTAGTTGAGTTAATTTAGTGGAATAGGTTGGAGTAACTTCAAATTGTGCAATGCAACAGTTAAGGTAAGTCAAATATATAAATTAGGACCAATAACTACCCATCAAATGTATAAATAATACAGATGCAATATCTACCTTCAAAACTTATTTTTTTAATACATTAAAACACAGCCTATCCAATCCTTTGGAACGAGGCCAAGTAACTGCTGAGACCCACAACTGTCCCAGTCTTAGCACTTAACTAACATGAAGCACTTAAGTAGTGTTGTAATATTAAATACTAGCGTGCAGCACTTAACTTGTGTTTTAACATTGTATGCTAGTATGAATCACATCTTGAACACCATAATACAATGAGGTAGCACTTGTGTGGGAGTTGTGAGCATAGCAAGATAAAGTTAAAGAGAAAAGTCAGCACTTCGACAGTGCGACTACTAAAGAGAGAGTACACTCGTCTATGTAAGCGATAATGTACAGCAAGCCAGTCATTATTGTGAAAGGAACGTTGAGTGGCATCGCCCTGAAGGGGATTCTTTCACAACAATGACCCACAAACTGTACATTATCCCACCGGCTATTTACTTAAGAAATCAATAATTTGACACAAAACCGTCTGTCAGAGTCTGACATCAGAGCTGTGCCCATAGCAACGGTCTGCTATAAAGAAATAACAGACCGCAGAACGCCGTGATTAACCAATCAGAATCGAGTACTCAACAATGCCGTGTAGTAAACCATGATAAAATACAAAACATAAGAAGATTCAGAGTTACCCCAAGAAGTAGCTCATGGGTTGAAATGGAACTCCAAACAGAACTAGTGTGATCCAGAACTCTCAATCTAATAAAACTGTTTAACAATAAAATAACAAGGCTACTTAGATCCAGAACTTTCGGTCTCAAATGATCAGTAAATGCTTCATGTATGAGAATATAGCCCAATGGTGTGTGTCATCAATTTACACACTATTCGATCTTAAATAAGCCACGTGGTTAACAATATCCAGTAAGGTGCAGGATAAATGTAAGAGAGCATTCAGGCATGTCGGAGCGCAAGAGATGGGCAGGTAGGGAGATATAGAACAGGAGTTAGAGGTAGATAAGAGTTTGTGAGTTGCAGAGACAGTTATCGTGTTGGCTGGACAGAAGGGGAGCGTTTTAGAGATCAGAATTTGAGTGAGAATGGGAGAATATGCAAATTAAGTAAGAAAGTAAGACAAGTTAAGGTGACCGATTGAGAGAGGAAAGAAGATGGCGAGAGAAATGGAGAAAATGGTAAGGGGAGAGGAGAGGTGGAGAGAGTGAACTTAAAAGCAGAAGAGGTAGAGGAGGATCCATCTCAGGCAACTGGGGTTTACATCATTCTACAAGGGGCAACAGGAACCTCTGCAATCCAAAACTGCCCCAGACCCAACATTATCAGCTAACTCGGTGGATTCACTGAAGGAGCACCATCTTTTAAACAACAACCCACGTCAGGTGTGGCAGAGACTAAAGCAGATAACCAACTATAACACCTCTGTGTCCATCAGTGCCGACGCTTCACTGGCAGAGGAATTAAACAATTTCTTTTCCCGCTTCGAGACAATGACACCCCAGACCGTCACACTTCCCCCACAGATTGCATGCTCACACGCACTCTCTCTCCAGGAACATCAAGTGAGCCGTGTTCAGGTCTGTGAACATGAGGAAAGCTGCTGGGCCCAATGGAGTACCTGGCAAAGTACTCAAAGCTCAGCAGTTTTTACTAAGATCTTTAACCTCTCCCTGACACACGCCACGGTCCCACCCTGTCTCAAATGAGCTACTATAATCCTTGTCCCCAAAAATTGTAATTCAAACATCAGCAACCTCAGCGATTACAGGCCCATCGCATTAACACCAGTGGTTGCAAAATGTTTCGAGAGACTCATGGCACAACACATCAAAGCCCACCTTCCTCCTGCCTCCCTTCCCATCAGTTCGGATACAGAGCGAACAGATCGACTGATGATACCATCTCCACAGCCCTCCACACTGTTCTTAGCCACCTGGAATGTCCGAGTACCTCTGTAAGGGTGCTCTTCATTGATTACAGTTCGGCTTTTAACACCATCATCCCTGACATCCTTGTGGACAAGCTAGCTGCCCTGGATTTCCCCCCTGCAACCCGAGCCTAGATCATAGACTTTCTCACAAACCGCCTACAGACTGTCAAGATTGGCACCCACAGCTCCTCCACCCTCATGCTCAACACTGGCTCCCCACAAGGCTGAGTGCTGAGCCCACTCCTGTACGCCATCTACACCCATGACTGCACTCCCACCCACCCCACCAACACCATAATAAAATGTGCGGACGACACCACCTTGGTGGGGCTTATCACAGGAGGTGATGAGTCGGCTCACAGGGACGAGGTGCAGCAGCTGACAGAGTGGTGTGCTAGAGGCAACCTGTCTCTCAACTCAAAAAAAAACCAAGGAGATGGTCATGAACTTCAGGAGGAACAAAGCTGACCTTGAGAGGGTTCCCACTTTTAAATTGCTGGGGACATATATCTCCGAGGACATTTCCTGGTCAGCCAACACCACAGCAGTGGTGAGGAAGGCCCAGCAGCAACTCCACTTCCTGAGAGTACTCAGAAGGAACAGACTGGAGGAGAGGCTGCTGGTGACCATTGAGAGCATGCTGGCGTACTCCATCACAGTGTGGTATGCTTGCTGCACAGTGGCTGACAAGAAAAAGCTGCAGAGGGTGATAAGGTCAGCTGAAAAAACTATTGGCTGCTCTCTACCCTTCCTGGATGACATCGCCAGGTCTCGATGCCTCTCCAGGACCAGAAAAATCCTCAATGACCACCTCCACCCTGGACACCACCTGCTCAGCCTGCTGCCTTCTGGTAGGAGATACAGGAGCATCAACAGCAGAGCGAACAGACTGAAAGACAGCTTTTATCCATGGGCTATCAGGACACTCAACAACCACAAGAGCCACTAACTTCCCTCAGCTGTCGAAGAAATGTGCAATATTAACACATCCGCAACAATCTAACATGTGCAATGTATTTATTACCTCATCCTGATTTATTTGCTGTGACATCATCTGTTCTGTTATGACCTAAGTGTTTTTTTTAATTTTTTTTAAATTTTATTTCATTATTATTTATTCTTGTTTTTACGTGTTTATTCTTGGTTTTATTGCAAATGCACCTTCAGTTGTGGCACCCCCAATTTTGTTGTACAGGAGACAATGACAATAAAGGCCATTGTATTCTATTTTATTCTATTCTATAGTTAAGCTTCAAATTTAGTTTATTGATCACATACACATTGACATGGCAGTGAGATTCTTTGTTCCTGTTTGTTACTCTCTCATCCCTGTATAATAGATAATCGATCAATCAATCAGTCAATTGAATAACAATAATGAAGTAATATACACCCACCAGCACACATGCACACACACCCTCACTGACACACACACTCCCCCAATACAGACATACTTATGGAGCTTGTAAGTGTGTGGTGCAATAAGTGCAATAAGTGGGTATGAATGGATGAATGGATAGAGACAGGGCTCTAGTGGGTCAGGGTCAGTTGTGAGACTCAGCTCAGCATCTGGATGGCCTGGGGATAGAAGCTGTTTCTGAGGTGTTTGTTTTTTTGCTCTGATGCTGATGTATGTAGAGTTATGTTGCTTTAACCTCTTTTATAGGCATAGTTAATAAATTCTTTATAATACTTTTATATAATATATTAATTTATTAATATTAATATTATTATATTAATTTATAATGTTTTGGTGATTTTTCGGGTAAATAAAAAGCCCAGTTACTTTTAACAACTCCTGTTTCCCTGTTGCCTCACTGCTTTATCCCTAACAACTCTGCAAACCAAAGGGCATCACTAGCTTTGTTTCCATCCAGTTGTAGAGCACAGTTTAAGTGATCTTTGAAATGTTGCAAAAAATGAAAAGCTAGTTAGACGTGTTTCCATCAACTGGTTTGGAGTGAATAAACTTGGCTTGTCGGCTACAGCGTAGTTTGGTCAGGAGTTGCTGTTGTAGGCTTGCATGGCTGTAATCTGCCAGTGAACAGAGTAGAAGAAGAAGTAGAGGTTGCGAACCAGAAACAAAGCAAGTCGGCTTGGTCATCTAACCATCAACGAGAGAAAAATGGAGAGAGATCTTCAAGAATTTGTTTCAATTGGTCAAGTTTTAATAGTTCTTTCATGTCAGCTAGTGTTGGCCATGTCCATGTTTCATGCTTGTCCGGAGAGTACGACAAGCATTTGCATGTTATGGGAATATTCAAGAAGATGCCGACAGTGGAAGCAGTTGATGAGTCATGTGAGTCAAATGTTGGGAATGTTAGAATTTATTCATCAGTCGTTTCCATAATTCATTTAGTGAATAAACTCTTTTGATGAAGGCAAAAACCACCTCAAGTGAGCATAAAACCTTTTTTTTCAATTGAGGAAGTTTTATTGAATTTTGCCGTTTCCATACAGCTGTTTTTCAAAATGCGCACCAAAATATGTGAATGGAAACACTGCTGCAGTATATGAATATAACCCACTGAGAGTACTGAATGAATCAATCTCTCATGGTCTTTTAGACGGTGCTATGCCATTGTTACGGCGGCCCATTATTCCGAAACCCCAATAGTCCTTAAAATGCCCCTTGAGACTGAAAGCTCATTTGTCCGGCAGTCCGTTACCCTGAAAACAAATACCCAATGTTCCAATACCCATTGCTCTGAAAATACAAACTCTCCATGCAACGAACAGAAGCACATCGGTAATTATTATGAAAAGTGACTTTGTGGCATACCATGGCAATTGCACGACCCATCCTACTCTGCCTGTAGATGGTTCACGCTGATATTCTTACCCTAAACCTAGCTAATCTCACTCCTCATGCCTGAACCCAACCAACCAATCCAACCAATGAAGGCAACGAGTAATAAGAGGCAGAGTGGTGGGTCATGCCTTCGACAGTTGGAGAAAAAAATCAATAAGGTCCTATGACGTCATTCAGCATAGTAATTAGCCATGTGCTTCTGTTTGTTGCATAGGGAGTATTGCCAGAGTAATGGGCTTTCGGAACAACAGGTGTTTGTTCTCGGAATAACGGGTTGTTGGACAAATGGGCATTTGTTCCGTTGGGACATTTTTCGGCCTGTTGGGGTTTTGGAATAATGGGCCCTCGCAACAATGGGCAGTCCCTCTTGCCAGTAACCCTTCAGCAGCTCGAACTTGCTGAAAAACTTGGCAGACCCCACTTGGTCAATGCAATCTTCCATACTGGGAAGTGGAAAAGAGTCTGGCTTTGTTACGTTATTGACCTCAGTGGTCTGAACAGAATCTGGGAGTGTTAGTGATTCAATCACAGAACTCGACATCTGATTCCCTTCATCATCCACTCAGCCGGCACCTACTGTGCAACCTCAGAGAACTGCAGCTTATCCTGGATTTCCCTGCCAATCGCCCCCTCAATCAGCCACTGTATGATCTGGCTGGTTGCCAATGCTGCCTTGGGATGGGATGAATTATGTAAAAACTTTGGTCTGGCATCTCCATATTAAAAAGGGATGAACCCTTCTGGTTAACTTAGCTGCAGAAGCTCCCAGTGCCTTCCGCAGCCATTCTCATGCTGTTAATAGGTTTTGAGTTACCGTGGAGCTGAACAAAAGCTCTGTACGGGGAGAACAGCACATGGAACTCTTCACTGTAACAATCATATTGATATAGGGTTCATATGAGCAAGATATGCTACAGTATTTGACACACAGCATGCTGCCATCCAACCTTTAATCAATCAATAAACTGTAAGTTTCTAGTAGCTGTGTACTGAGGGTGCCTGCAGATACTGAATTAATTCCATTCTATTAATATCGTTGGGCTATCACACTCTTCTATTCTATTTGTTGTTGTCCCCTCAACACTTTTTATTCAACATTTTTGATGCTATATTTCACATTGTTTCATTCGTGCCGGTCTTTGGCTGCTCTCAGTTTCAGGATGAATTCTGTGAAAATGGGCCCCTGGGCATGGAAATGTTCATGTTGCTAATTTTTTTTGTGTAAATAAAAACCCACCTTTTGAAATCCCAAAACTTGCATCCTGTGTCTGGCTGCTTGATCCCTTTTAATCAGAAATTATTTTCAGCAACTTCACCACTTATTTATGTGTATAATTCCATTAAACTCATTTTACATCTGTAATAGATATTTACCAATTTAGATGTTTAGATTATGTTTACTGTATGATACATTAGCGAGCAAATGTGTCATTCTGAGACAAATAGTGAATGGAAACTGTGAACATTTGGAATAATGCTATAGGTATACATCTGTTGTAGTTGTGATGTTGCAGACCAATTTGTCTATAGATCTATGAAAGACACACATACCTCAATATCGTTATACAGCGTAATCCATCAGATGAAAAGAGAGTAGCGTATGTTGTACATCCAACACAGTCTCATGACAGCTCATGAAATAGTCACGAAATTGAATCTATTTGATTCGTGAACATAGACACAAATTTCTCTTTTTTTCGTGACGCTCATCACAACTTTCAAAAACGTATTTTTCGTGCTTTTCCTATGAATGTTAGGTATAGACAACAAAACTATTTAGTTAGACATCGACTTGGTTAGTGGCGTAACTTAGTATAAGTACAGAAGTTGCGTGACAAAAACTACTTAGTTTTAGGAAAAGTTTGGGGTTTGGGTTAACTCTGGAAGTGCTGTAACTTAAGTACTGAAATTACAACCTGTGATTTTTGACCCACCCATCCACCCCGACCTCCTGCCTACACGGCGTTCGCCGCCGAAATTGGACAAGGTAATGAGCACTTTGAGTGCGATTGTGGTGCAGGATGCCATCCCCTTTGCTTACCAGCAGTGCTGTGTTCCCGGACAATACTGCCAGCTCACTCATTGTCCTTTCCAAGTGCATTCAATACTATTCACAGCAGTCTGACAAACTGGACTTGCAATTATCTGTGTGGCAGAACACAATATGTGCTGCTGAATGACACTCAGTCTGTAACAATGGTAATTACATACTGAATCACCGATGAGTGTGTTACCAGCCACTAATCACATCATCCCTGGATGCTGTTAGACTCATCTTTGATAGAAACGCATTAATTACCTCAGCTTGTGAACATCAGTTACATTAGTGTGGCGTGTGTTTTTTATATCATTCTGTAGCTTCCTAGAGTGCTGTTCCTTATGTATTAAAATCCCAACATTTCCATATCCCCAATCCATATCCAAAATGCTATTCTCCCAAGCTCTTCTAAAAACTTTTCTGTGACCTGACGTAGGTTTCTGCATGATGACGCTGCTACATACACAGTATATATACAGTAAATTCTTATAGTCGGTGTATTAGCATTACATACCAACACGTTCTCACCCCAACTCGTCACGTACTGATGCTTCGTCAGACTCCTGGAGTTATTTTTCAGTTGCAGTAATTCTTATCGCTGTGAATTAAGCAATAACATTTGCTTAGGTTCAGGCAATAAAACCACTTATAGTTTGGTTTAGGAAAAAACGACATGGTTTAAAATCACTATGTTTGAACAGTAAAAATGATTGTAACGTGAAAGTGAAACTTAACTCACGGGACATGAACAGCGGTCTCCTGGATGAAAGCCTTGTGTTTGTTGGACCCATCCACCTCCCTTCCCACACACCCTGTGTGTCTCTTTCGCTCTTTAAACTACATCACCGCAGCCCTTTCTCTGAGCGTTTACTGTTGCCGCGGATGGGTTTACATTGTAGTTAATGGAAAGCGTCTCATACCAGCGCTAAAGGGTGCTTTGTGCGGCGGTATCGTACGCCGACGACCGTGACAACGCGTTGGTATTTGATGCCCTGGAAATGAGAATGGGCTGTACATACAGTAACTTTAGGGTGGTTGGAGTGCCCCCAGTTTGGAAAAGCAGATAGGAGTACCGCTAAGCTAAGCAATGTATTGCTGTGGACGCCACATTAGTTAGTTAGGACACAATTACACAAATAAAATACTGTTTTTGTGAATGGAGTCTGGTGGCTTTGAAGACAGCAATATATCCTCATCCAAGATGGCGCTAACTATGGCTGCCCCGGCAAGTTGGTGCGCGCAGTTTTTCTTGTTTTTTTATGTTTCTCTAGTTTTTGGTGAACTTTCACGGATTGTTTTCTCAAGAGAAGACATCCTTAACCTCAGGGAATCCACCCCATCAGATCTTTTCCCCACCTTTCTGGCCCCTTCAGCAGATTTATTGCACTTTTTACTGGGTGCTGTGGCCCTCGGTCGAGCGGTGAAGCGCAGGAGAGGAAAACGCTCTGGAGCGCTTGTTCGCTTCAGACAGAGAGGATTAAAAACTCCGCTGCCCGCGATATTCCTCTCCAGCGTGCGCTCACTGTGCAACAAAGTGGACGAGTTGCTGCTGATGGTCAGTAACAACAGAGACTTTTCCCTCTCTTCTGTTTTGTGTTTCACTGAGTCGTGGCTGTGTGGAACTATACCTGACTGCGCTGCAGCTTCCCGGCTTTCAGCTGTTCTGAGCCGACCGCGACCCGGAGTTATCACACAAATCAAAAAGAGGGGGAATATGCTTCTATATTAACGACGGCTGGGGTAAGGACGTGGCAGTGCTTCTGCGGACATGTTCTCTGGATCTGGAGTCTTTTATTATCAATTGCAAACCCTTTTATTCCCCCCGTGAATTCTCTTCCTTCATTCTGGTCGGTGTTTACATCCCGCCGCGAGCTCACATGGAGCTCGCGCAGCGGCTGCTTGCCGACCAGGTACAGGAGGTGGAGAGGAAAAACCCGGACTCTCTAGTTATCATTCTTGGAGACTTTAACAAAGGGAACTTATCACAAGAACTCCCAAAATACAAACAGTTTATTAAATGTCCAACCAGAGAGGAGAACACGCTGGACAAGTGCTACTGCAACATCAGTAACGCATATCACGCCGTTCCCCGTGCTGCGCTGGGTAACTCCGACCACGTCTTGGTCCACCTCATCCCCTCTTACAGGCAGAGGGTCAAACTGGCTAAACTGGTTGTGAGGAGCACTAAGAAGTGGAGCAGCGAAGCGGTGGAGGATCTGCTCGAGTGCCTGGGCTGCACGGACTGGGAGATGTTAAAGACCACCACTGACAGTCTGGATGAATATACAGACGCTGTGACGTCATATATAGGCTTCTGGGAGGACAGCTGTATACCGACATGCACCAGGGTTCACTTCAACAACGAGAAGCCCTGGTTCACAGCCAAGCTCAAACAGCTTCGTTTGGTCAAGGAACAGGCATTTAGGAATGGTGACAGAGGGTTTTAAAGAGGCTAAATACGCGCTTGGCAAGGCGGTGAGGGAAGCCAAATGTCAGTATTCAGAGAAACTACAAAAACAGTTCTCAGCCAACGACTCTGCCTCAGTCTGGAAAGGGCTGAGGCAGATCACAAACTACAAGCCCAAACCGTCCACTCCATAGATGACCTCCGACTGGAAAATGAGCTGAATGAGTTTTACTGTAGATTCGATGGACAAAATACCAGCCCAGGCTGCATCTCCTCACCCCCAGCCATCAGCCATCAGCAGTTAACACCAGCACCCCCCAGCTTTCTCCACAAGCACCCAGCCTGTGCACACCCATCCCCCCCTTCACACCTCTTTCTATCCAGGAGGGGGAGGTCAACAGGCTTTCCAAAAGACAAAACCCCCGCAAGGCAGCTGGCCCAGACGCTGTCTCACCTGCAACCCTGAAACACTGTGCAGACCAGTTGTTTCCAGTGTTTACAGGGATCTTCAACACCTCCCTGGAAACCTGCAGGGTGCCTGCCTGCTTCAAAGCCTCTACCATCATCCCGGTCCCCAAGAAGCCAAGGATCACAGGTCTTCAGGACTACAGACCCATCGGTCTGACCTCTGTGATAATGAAGACATTTGAACGCCTTGTGCTCCCCCACCTAAAGACAATTACCAACCCCCTGCTGGACCCCCTGCAGTTCGCCTACAGAGCCAACAGATCTGTAGATGACACAGTAAATATAGCCCTCCACTACATCCTCCAGCACCTGGACTACCCTGGCTCCTATGCTAGGATCCTGTTTTTGGACTTCAGCTCCACATTCGACACCATCAGCCCAGCTCTGCTACAGGACAAGCTTTCCCTGCTGAGCATGCCTGACTCCACCTGCAGGTGGATCACAGACTTTCTAACTGACAGGAGTCAGCACGTAATGCTGGGGAAGCAACTCTCCGACACCCAGACCATCAGCACCGGTGCCCTCCAAGGCTGCGTTCTCTCCCCACTGCTCTTCTCCCTGTACACCAACGGCTGCACCTCCAGACACCAATCTGTCAAGCTCCTTAAGTTTGCAGACGACACCACCCACATCGGCCTCATCTCCGAGGGTGATGAGTCTGCCTACAGATGGGAGGTTGACCATCTGGCATCCTGGTGGAGCAGAACCACATGGAGCTGAACGCTCTGAAGACAGTGGAGATGACGGTGGACTTCAGGAGAAACTCAGCCCCTTCATCCTGCGCGGCTCCCCAGTCAACACGGTGGAGTTGTTCCGTTTCCTGGGCACGACCATCACCCAGGACCTCAAGTGGGAGCTAAACATCAGCTCCCTCATCAGTAAGGCCCAGGAGAGGATGTACTTCCTGCGGCAGCTGAAGAAATTCAACCTGCCACAGACCATGATGGTGCACTTCTACTCTGCCATCATCGAGTCCATCCGCATTTCCTCCATCACTGTCTGGTTCGCTGCTGCCACCGCCAGTGACAAGGCCAGGCTGCAGCGGGTCATCCGTGCTGCAGAGAGGGCGATCGGCTGCAACCTTCCCTCCCTCCAGGACCTCCAGGACCTTGAGGAGGGCAGGGAAGATGTGGCCGACCCCTCCCATCCCGGAGACCATCTATTCCAGACTCTGCCATCTGGCAGGAGGTAACATCAGGACCAAAACCTCATGCCACAAAAACAGTTTTTTCCCCATGGCAGTGGGGCTCTCCAACAGCCCCTCCATCCCCCTGTGACTGTCTCTCTCTCACACACACACACTACTGCCCCGCCGACACTGACTCTCCCCCTCTCTCATACACTCTCAATACCTCCCCCTACTTTATCTCTCTCTCTCTCTCTCTCTCTGATACCGGATTGTTTGAACTCCGGCAATATTTGCACTATCTGCTTATATCATGTTTATTTTTGTTTATAGCTTATTTTGTATATTGTATATTGGTAGAATTTAATGTTTTATTTTTTATTTTATTCTAACGTTTTTATCTATTCTTTTGTAATTATACTGTTTACTTGCACCAACAAAACCAAAGCAAATTCCTAGTGTATACCTCTTGGCAATAAACATGATTCTGATTCTGATTCTGATTCTGAATAGCTTCATTTCCCTGTTAGAAATGGCTGTTTGACGGTGAGGTAAAGCAGTGAAAATATTCTAAATATAGCATACACTTAAAAGTATGTTTTTCTGCTGCTCCGGTCGAGACGCTTTACCTCGCAGTCCTTTTAGTTATTTCCAAACTTCGCACAACTAACACTGACACAGCTAGTGCTAGCATTCACATTATTCACAACTAAGGCTGTGTATTATTGGCAAGAATCTGGCAATGCGATATGTATCATGATACAGGGGTTACCATTCAATATATTCAGATATATTGTGATACTGTAAGTAAAGCAATATATTAATAATAATATAATAATATCTAATTTTAACTGTCATAGTATAAAGAACACACCACCATATGCATAAAATCTGAGTAAAAAAACATTTTACTTTTTTATGCACTCAGAACAGTGGCATCTACATTTTTATTTATCACAACCTCTGTAAAATCCATTATAGCACTACTTTGACATGACGAGTTGATCTTTGCATGTAAACTATTAATTAAAAATCAATATAGTGTTTTTGAGAACCGATACAGTATCATAAAATATATCGCGATATTCGATTTTTTTTAGATTTTCTTACACCCCTATTCATAACGTCATTGATTAGCTTACTTGGGTAACCTACATTACTGCTTTTTGCTAACGGCTGAGTGGTCGTTTCCATTTGAAAAAAAATAAAATAAAAAATAGAAAAGAACGCAGATGGACTTTAAAGAAACAGATAAACCTTTATTGATTCCCAATCAATCAATCATAAATTTATCATTTATTTTAACACAAAGCTAGCCTGATCAATATTTTGATATTACCAATGGATCAGTGTGTAATGAGAAACAGTCCACTCATAGTGATGAACCCACTGATAATTAGCACCAAATCTGCAGTTGCCCTCAGCTTTATTCTCTTTTCTGCTGTACATGCTGTAATATGGATTCTACAGTTAGCCTTGAGCTCATCTGACCAGATAATAAAATACCCAGGACAAAGTTCTGTTTGACTTCCTTTAAAGTAGTTGCAAAAGCAAGCTATGTATTCAGATACAGTACACTCTTACACAACACACATTTGCCAGCTGGAGTTGTTCCAAAACCAAATGTATAAAGTGCCCTTTTTACAACAGATGTACTGTAAATAGGTGTAGCAAACAGCACTAGAATTATACTGTAAAACATAATGGCACAGATGGGCTGCATGAACAGCTACTACTTATACTTACATTCTGCCTTCAAACACTTCTATGGATTCACTAGGTGCAGTACACGTCTTACAGTACACATTAAGTGTGATCAAGCCAGAATGATCTGCTTTGCCTTAAATGCAAATGGCTTATATGTTCCATTTAGCTCCATAATGTAACACATAACTCAAGCTGACCATGTGTATATTGCACTATAAAGAACTCAAAGCCAATGTGCGCCAAAGGGTTTCACATTATAGAGCAGTATTACAAAACATGGGGGGAAAGATTAAGCACTTTAAACATTAATGAATCAAAAGCATGAAAGTATATTTGAGGCACGAGGTGGAGCTATAAAGGGCCTTTTTTTGGATCTAAGTGAGAACTTGGCCGCAGCTCTATGTGCAAACTGCAGAAATACAATAGTTGCCTGACAAAAGCAAGAATACAGTGAGTGTTAGATGAGCCTATCTGTTTCTTCTGGGAATAGCTTTCTGTTGTTCTCTTTCATCACCAAGCTGTCAGGCCACTGTGATGCACAACACAAGCCTTTAGCAGAGAAGAAAACATGGTGACTTGATCGATCAACCAGTATATGATTCCCAACTCATCAACTATGGAAAACTACTTCAAACAAATGTGGGAAAAGATGATTGTTGGATTAACAGCTTTCCCATCATATAATGGATCATCATATAACTTTAACCCTCTGAGACCCACAATAGACCTGCTTTTGTCTTTTTTAGGGGGGTCCAGGGGGTCTTTAGGGGGAGATAGCAGGTTAACAGTAGATGTCACATAGAAGTGGTGTACATCATCTGAAAGCTGGAACCTGAAAATTAATTTGAGATGCAGCTCAGCACTGAGGGTCAAGTTGTTCTAGTGTGTCAAGTTGTTCTAGTCATCAATCAGAAATAAACATAACTATTAAAATAATTTGTGAAAGCGTATAATGGTTTAGAACATTATGATGGAAGTATATGATGGTCATCACCATGCTCTATTATGTCTCATAAGTTGTTGCAGCAATTTTTGGGTTGATATCATTTGTTACACAGATTTGGTGTTAAATTTCATAATTTTTTATAACTCAAGAATTGATACATTATTATGAATAATCCCTCCAAAATACCACATTAAGATACCAAGACCTTGAGAAACACCATAGGAAAAAGCCATGCTGTGATTTGGTTTAAAAAACTTCTGACATTTTGAGATTTCTGCAAGATTGCATTTTTCAGCGATTGGATGGTGAGCACTTCTGTTGTGTAAACGGCGTAAACCCCCTTATTGTCAATCTAGCTAAGAAAGCCATCCATCCTCTGAATGCTCAGAAACCCCCTTACTGTCAAACTAGCTAGGAAAGCCATCCATCCTTTGAATGCTCTAGATCTCTAGTTTGATCCATCCATCCTCTGAATGCTCTAGGTCTCTAATCTGATCCATCCATCCTCTGAATGCTCTAGGTCTCTAGTCTGATCCATCCATCCTCTGAATGCTCTAGGTCTCTAGTCTGATCCATCCATCCTCTGAATGCTCTAGGTCTCTAGTTTGTGGCTGTAAAGTTTCATGAGGCTGTGATTATCCTAGAGGTCACCACAGGTCATTTTAGACAGGGAGGTCAATGAATTGTCTCCTATGGGGACTAACATCATCACACATGAATACAGTTGGGCTCATTGGATCCATCAGAGTCTCAGCTTTACAGTGATACCCAATTTATGGAATTCAAGACTGTTTAGGGACCCCAGTATGCAGAAATATTCAAACACACGTTTTTAGAATAGGAGACAATAACACATTTAAACTGCATGGTTTTTGCCCCAAACTGCATGTGATTATCGTAAAGTGGGCATGTCTGTAAAGGGGAGACTCGTGAGTACCCAGAGAACCCATTTACATTCACATATCTTGAGGTTTGAAAATAGCCATGCCAGTTTTTCCTCCTCAAAATTTTGCCTAACTTTGGAGCATTACTTAACCTCCTTACCGACAAGCAAATTTAATATATTCTAGCTCTAAAACTGAACCTGCAACAGCCTCTGAAAGACAGTAAAATCGTTTGCGATCGCCCGTTATCCTGTGGGTCTCAGAGAGTTAACAAGCTGTATGTACCAGACATGAGAGGCAAGGAGGAGCCTGCTACTTTGAGTTGTTGTGTTAACAGGATGTATAGCTTTTGGTGGAGGACAGACGTGTAGCACATCCAGCTTTCATGCAGGAGAGTTTGCGTTCTGTCACAGACCAAATGGCAAAATACAGCATTCATAAAGGGCTTTTATCCAAAGCGCTTTACATTTTGCCTTTCATTAATCCATTTACACAAACTACGTTGCAAGGTGCTGGCCTGACCGTTGGGAGCAATATGAGGTTCAGTGTCTTGCTCAAGGACACTGGTGAAACCAGGGACAGGACTCAAAGTCAGAGAGAGGAGTTAGATTCAGACAGCATAAAAACAGGTTTGGTACACAGGGAGTCAGTCCGAGGAGAGAAGCAGACTAATGCAGTTGGGAGTAGACAAATGCGAGATCAAGTACACGAGCAGGGATCAAAAGTAAACCTTGAACACCAACACTAGAGGAATTTGCTGGAAAGCTTGATACTGAGATCAAAGACGAAGTGGCACAGAGTGAAGAAAATACTAAATACTCAGGAGAAGGGGAGGATAAACAGGAAGCACTAAATATGGAGGAATGAATGAATGACATGAAACAAAGAGAAACCTAGGGAGCAGAACGAGATATGACAACTTGGACATGTGGACAGGAGGAGCCAATCCTGTGATTAGTGGATGACCAGCTGTACCTCCTGAACCCCAACCAACCTTAACCATATTAATCCTAACTACAAACTTCCTCTAACCTGGACCATGATGTAGTTGCCATGCACAGATATTGCAAAAAAAGATATGAATAAATGTTTGGCCGAATGCATTCTATCTGAGCAGCCCGTTCTCATTCCCCGGGCGTTTCATTAACTATAACTATAACTTAATTTATATAACGCTATATACTGGAGTGTGGTGACGTAGTTTAAAGAGCTAAAAGACACGACGGGTGGGGGAAGTGGATGGGTCCAACAAACACAAGGTTTTCATCCAGGAGGCCGCTGTTCGGGTCCCGTGTTCACAATGTCCAGCGCCATTTTCACTGTACAAACATAGCTTTAAGCCCAACCATGCAGTTCTTGTAAAAAAAGACAAACGACATATGGGATCAAGTAAATAAGATATGCAACAATATCACCTTTGAATGAGACAATATTTAGTTGCCATAGTGATTTACTATGCAGTAGTTCACAATCCGCAATGAGCAAGAAATGACTGTCCTAAGGCTGTCTCCGCTGAAAGTCAAATCCTTTTCATTATGCCCCATTTTCAATAAAAGAGTCACTTAGCTGAAAAACAAAGCTGATTCAGTATGCAAAATGATCTCCCACATGTTCTGAAACTGCAGCCGACCGCAAATTCACTGGGATGGAGTTTTTCTGAGAGAGTTAATTAGTTTAAGTTTATCTTTGCCATAATAGAGTGACTTATCTCGTGTTGTGTAAAATAAATCATATTATTAATTATGACAAGGAAACAAACCCCTTAAGCCGTAGAGACTGATACTTGTGTTCCCGTTGTCCTTGTTGGTTTTAGAATTTATTTTAAATTAAGAAATTACAACCAAATATTAAGGAGTCACAGAAACTAGCATCTGATGTTTCCTTGATCTATAAGGTACATTGAAAACTGCCATAAAATATAGTTCTAGCTCAGCAAGGCCTCATCTCTTGAGGGGTGTTAACTTTTTTTCAATGAATATATTCAGGAGTTGGTTGTGAACAGAAACAGGAGAGTGAATATTGGACTATTCATCAGGTGGACACAAACATTACTCTTAATGAATGATAATCATGATGGATGTGTAAATACTGTAATAGGGCTGTCAATCTATAAAGTATTTAATCGTGATTAATCACATGATTGTCCATAGTTAATCACGATTAATCACAAATTAATCGTACATTTTTTATCTGTTCAAAATGTACCTTAAAGGGAGATTAGTCAAGTATTTAATACTCTTATCAACATGGGCGTGGACAAATATGCTGCTTTATGCAAATATGTATTTATTGTTTTAAATCAATTAGCAACACAAAACAATGACAGATATTGTCCAGAAACCCTCACAGGTACTGCATTTAGCATAAAACAATATGCTCCAATCAGAACATGGCAAACTGCAGCCCAACAGGCAACAACAGCTGTCAGTGTGTCAGTGTGCTGACTTGGCTATGACTTGACCCAAACTGTATGTGATTATCATAAAGTGGGCATGTCTGTAAAGGGGAGACTCGTGGGTACCCATAGAACCCATTTATATTCACTGATCTGGAGGTCAGAGGTCAAGGGACCCCTTTGAAAATGGACAAGACAGTTTTTCCTCACCAACATTTAAAAATTCTTGACAAGTTAGTATGACATGGTTGGTACCAACTGATTCATCAGGTTTTCTAGTTTCATATGATACCAGTATCTTCACTCTAGCTTTAAAACTGAGCCGCGACAACCTGAAAATTGCAAGTTGCGTTAATGCGTTAAAGAAATTAGTTACGTTAAAACAAATTTGCGTTACGCGTTATCGTGTGGACTTTGACAGCCCTTGTAAATAGGCAACCGTTTACCATGTTATCTTAAAAGGTGATGATACATCAATGTTGTGTTTACAACTATTGAACTGTTGCCCTCAAGTGGCCAAAAGTTATTGCAGGTTAGAAAATGTCTTACCACTGCTGTGTAATGTAATAAAAAGCAAAGAATCTGTGTGTTTGTGCGTGTGTGAGTGTGTGTGAGTGTGTGTTTCCTTCTCAACTTCATACTTAGTGAGTGTATTGCTGGGGATCTAAAGACGTGCAGCATCAAATTTTGTGCAATTTGGACATGCGACATAACACGTTCAATATTAATAAACTTTGAATAAACAAGCGAACAGCGCCCTCTGTGCAGCAGCAGGGGCGGGGCTTCAGGGCTCTGAGTCCAGCATGTCGTCCTTAGCGGGCCTTTACAGGCCGCGACTCATTGACTGCAGTTCACTCTTACAGCAGGATGTTGGATATACACTGACGTTACAACTCTTCTTCACTTACCTTGAATCAACAAGCGATGAGCGGTTCTCTGCAAGCAGCACTTTCGGGGGACAAGCAAATGGCCCGTTCCATCTGGGCATGCACTCCATTTGCCAAAAATCTACATTACTGTTCTATATTCTCCTGCTTTACACTATGTAGGAGTTTTAGTTGTGGTATTAACAATATGCACATTATTTACAGATTTCTTTCAGATTGTGGTTATAATCAGTAGGCATCAGTCCAACAACTGTCGCCTACATCCCAGTGTATAGTGGAACTAGGAACCACTTTTATTTCGGTGATTGATGAAGACAGGCAGCTGATCTCTGGTGCCACAGGTTACCCCCCTGTGATTTTCTACCACAAAGTTCAACGTGTTCAGTCTTCTCACAGCACCTCCTCCATCCAACCTGACAGATATCCCGCAGGTGTTTTTTTGCTTTTGAATGATGTCTTTATGTTGCAGTGATACGGGCTCAGTCAACGCTCAGAGCGTATTACCTCAGGTGACCATCACACCTTGATATAGTGCAGGCTGGTGTTACTGCAGGGGCTGCAGCTGGCATGAAACGCTGCTTTAAAAATGGAAGAGTTTGTCAACTTTGGGGACGCCTTGTACAGATGGCTTCATGGGTGATTTTATTATATATTAAAGGATCAGTGTGTCTCTATTGGCAGAAATGGAATATAATATTAATAAGTGTGTTTTCTTTAGTGTATAATCACCTGATAATAAGAATCGTTGTGTCTTCATTAGCTTAGAATGAGCCGTTCATATCTCCATAGGGAGCGGGTCTCCTTCATGGAGTCCTCCATGTTGCACTGCCATATTTCTACAGTAGCCCAGAATGGACAAACCAAACTCTGTTCCTGCTTTGGCCGGAGTCGATAACGTGACTCTCTGCCGTTGCTCTCTCTCTCTGTTGCTTCACCACTCACTTCCCAAGTATACACACACTCTATACACTGGCTCTGCTCCAGATGGCTCTAGAGATGGACGTTCATGTCTTCATGTTGGCCACCGTAGCTCTCCAACATGCTTGGCACTCGGGATAGGTTTCAGTTGGTTGTAATCTCGTCACCTCGATACCGCCATATCCTACACACTGGACCTTTAAAGGTTTAAATACACACTACAGGGAAACTTTGTAGTTTGTCTGTGTGAGGATCCTCCGAGTGCTCCGCTTTCCTCCCACAGTCCAAAGACATACAGTTTAGCTCAACTGTCTATTGTATTGCTTATTTCCCGTAGGTGTGAATGTGATTTTTTTTTTGTCTGTGTATGTTAGCCCCAGGCTGTATGCTCCCACTAGCCTGATGTGAGCGGAGAAGCCGCCCCCCCCACCTGCAACCCTAAACAGGATAAACGGGTAAAGATAATGGCTGGATGGATGGATGAATATTTCCCATTTCAAGCTCTTTCCGTGCTCTTTTAATACAAATTAATACAGTAATACAAAAATATGCAATTGTCTACTTGAATTCACATGACAACTTGACAACTCTTGCTGATAATTGCTGTGGTACTGAGAATTGAGAAAAATAAAAATGGGAGAAAAGGACAGAGCAATGGTTATGGATTGTAACCCTAGTTCTAGAAGCACAGAGCAGCTCTCTGGAATTCTCTTTTTTTCTCTCCCTTTCTCCCTTTCCTTCACCCACGACTGTGTGTCAGTTGGATCCTGTCATTCATTCAGATGTCTCTGATCTGAGTCCCCATCCTCCAGCTCCGTCTTCAACACATTCTCACTCCCAACTCGACAAATACCATCGCTTGGTCAGCGTCCCTTGGCATTGGGTACCCCTCTTGTGTTACTTCTGGACGGACCAGGGACGTACATGTGTCCTTTCAAAATAATCTTCCGTTTTCACAGGAAGTTAAGTTTAGGCAACACAATCACTTGGTTAGGGTTAGGAAACAGTTGTATTTGACATAGAGCACTACAGGAATCCTAAAACCCAGAAATGAGTTAGCATTTTAGCACTTCTGGTTCCCTCGTCTGGAAGTCAATGGGTTTATTCAATGGGTTTTTAATTAGACGCCTGAAATAAGGTCTGTGGTTAACACAAGTCGAAGAGATTTTAACGTTTTGTTCTATGACATAAACTACGTAAAATGCTGAACAATACGTGTAAGTATAATTAACGTGTGTTTGCCACAGAGCTTATTTTCTGCAATAATCCAAAACCCAATGGAACAATCCCCTTGGCTGTTAGTGGAGGGAACCAGGGCGATGCTAACTTCCTGGTTGGCCAACAAGAATACATCATCCCTGGAGCACTCTATTAACTTAACGCACTAGCAACTCACGTGACCGACGGGACTGACAATACCGACGAGTCACATGAATAACGACAGATGTGACAAATAAGTCAAAATTACTTTTAGTTTACAAATGTTCATCTGTCTGTCTTGATGTTTTTTCTTGTTTTGAGTCTCTGGGTTATCTTTTAAATGCCCAGCATCAGGTACTGTGTGTTTTAATCTATAGGCTGCCCATGGCCAACACTGGTTTAATTGAAGAATTTTCTGAGCTTCTTTCATTTATTATGGCCAAATATGATAGAGTTCTTACTTTTACTGCCAATTTTTTCAACTTCCTTGAGTCTTTTAATTATTTGTTAAAAATCCTACTCTTAATAAAGGACATACCCCTGACCTTGTGCTGTCTTATGGTGTTTCTCTAAACAAAATTGAATTGCTAGATTTTAATATCAAGGCTGTGATCTTCCATACCTTGCTCCCACTTCCTGCCCATAGGCCATCTACCTGTATCTGCTGTCGGTCTTTTAATTCCAAGGCAGCTAGCAGTTTCTGTGAAAAGTTTTTAGCTTCCTCTGTCCGTGACCCTTAATCAGAAGGCTCTCTCCGTTAAATAAAAATGCAATTGTCTACTTGAATTCACATGACAACTTGACAACTCTTGCTGCTAATTGCTGTGGTAATGAGAATTGTGAAAAATAAAAATGGGAGAAGAGGACGGAGTGAGAAACAGAACAATGGTTATGGATTGTAACCCTAGTTCTAGAAGCACAGAGCAGCTCTCTGGTATTCTGTTTTTTATCTCCCTTTCTCCCTTTCCTTCACCCAGGACTGTGTGTCAGTGGGATCCTGTCATCCATTCAGATGTCTCTGATCCGATGTACAATCCTCCAGCTTCTCGTCTTCAACACTGAAAAAACGCTTGAGGGCTTTTATTTTGAAATGAAAGCAGGAAGTGTTGATTTAAAAAATAAATCTTTACTTTTTTTTTATATCTGTGACATATTCTACGGATACAGCAACTGTAGTAATGTTGCTGATATGATGTCAATATACTGTCAAGTGATCACTTTCCCCATCTGTTGCTGCTGTGAACCGTGCAGCTCGCAGTAAAATAGGCGAGACCTTGAATCTCTAGAAGAGACGCAGCCGAGTTGCGCTGCTCATGCTGGCTGTGTGGCTGCTCTAACCTGTTAACATGGACGCCAAAATAAAAAGCAACAGGTTACACAGCCGCCACGCCCTGCTGACGTTCCCTGTGTGGTCCGGGCTTGAGACACCACTGTAATGACAGTGACCTGGAGTCTGTGAGTTTGATCCCCGCTCTGGCCTCCAATGCTCCACCGCTGCTCCAGCCATTCCTGAGATGCCGACTTTGTCTGCTGATGACGATAATGTTTCCTTGGTGTCTTAGTACCTTGGTGATGGCGGCTGCTCCGGAATGCATTGGGCTACAGATTCCCCCACCCAAACCCATAAGCTGTCTTCAGCACAGCGTTTATGGCCCAGCTCGTACAGCTGGTGTAGGTGGAGGAGCAGTTACGGTGCAGGGCCACACTGAGGCCTCTTGCCCCAGCGTGCCCCCCCTAGAAGAGGGCCCCACGGCCCACCTGCTTCCACAATCAGCTGGCTGGTCAGACAGCAGAAAGACCCTGCCACTGCTGGTTGATGACAGGGAAATGTTGGAATATTATATTAATACTAATATTAATAATATTATATGGACAATATATTTCAACTGGGAGCAACTCACCCAAAATAAGTCAACGTTACTTTTAGTTTCACACAGGACATGAACACCGGTCAAGGTTGAAAGTCTTGTGTTTGTCTTTAGTCTTCTAAATATGAGGTCCCTTGCAAACAAGTCTTTAATATGCCAAGATTTTATTATGTCTAACAATCTATTGATTTCTTATTCATTGTTGAATCATGGTTAAACCCTGGATACTCTGTCCCTCTAACTGAGGCATGTTTATTCCTGTTTTAATCAGCTGGGCTGACAGGTCGTGGAGGTGCTGTAGCTATCAACAACTACAAATGTTCGCCTGTCTCTCTTAATATGCTTTCTTTTTTAGAGTCGCATCAGTTACCGTGTGTTTTAATCTATAGGCTGCCCATGGCCAACACTGGTTTTACTGAAAACATTCACTGAGCTTCTTTCTTTTATTATGGCCAAATATGAATTGAGTTCTTACTTTTACTGCCAATTCTATTAACCTCCTTGAGTCTTTTAATTATTTGTTAAAAATCCTACTCATAATAAAGGACATACCCCTGACCTTGTGCTGTCTTATGGTGTTTCTCTAAATAATATTGAATTGCTAAGTGAGAAGGAAAGAACGGCGGAGGGACAGGGCAGCAATGCTCCCGGTCACTTAAACTTCACAAAATGCCTCGGTCGAGACGCCCCGGCTTCGTCCACCACGTGGACGTGAATTTCAGAAATTATTGTTCCCATTAGTCACTTAGACACAAAGACAGGGTAATATAGGGTCCAGGTTGAAATATACCAAAGTCCCCCTTTAATGCTGAGCTCAGTGTCACATAGGCTACTGTATGATTAACCAGTGGGAGGTGTTGGTGTCATGATTCCATTCATGACCTCAGCCTTCCCAGTGTGTCTTTTCCCTTTTTCCCTGTGTGCCCAGTTCCCTGTCTGTCTAGTGTGGCCGTGCCTGGCTGTGTGTGTGTGTGTGTTTACGAGGCTCTTCTCCCCGGCAGACTCTAGGGGTGCCTCCCAAAGCTCTTAATTGCATCCCCGTTTCCCTCACTTGCGTCTTTTCCTTGTGTTTTAGTCCCTCCCACCAGGGAAGCATGGAGAGACGCAAGGAAACCATGCGAGGAGAGAGGAAACAAGGAAATATGTTTTAAGAGAAATGAGACGTCCTTTCCTCTGAAGCGTCACGTGAAGTGACGTCCGTTTCTGATGACAGCAGCAGCTGATCACAGCTGGATCAGCTGTCAGTTGGCTTTAACAGCTGTTTATGTCTGAACTGGTCTAATACTAATAAAGACACTCGGTTATTATCAGTGGCAGAGCAGCAGTGTTTCCTCTCTGTAGCCTGTTACCTGTTTAACTAGGATAGCACCCCCCCCTCTCCGCTCATCTTGCACCATCATCCACAAGTATTTTTGTTTATGTTGAGATCAGCTGTATGTAGTGGAGCATCGTAAAACACTTCATTCAAACTGGACAGAAACAAAATAAAACTCACCTAAACTCTTACTCTTTCCAACAAACACCAAGTGTGCTTTGGTCCAACTCAACTGTGATTTCACCGAGTTTAATGTGAAAAAACGCTGAATCTACAGGTGTCCCCCCCTCCCTCCACCCCCCTGCTCTCTCTCTGTCTCTCTGTAGGCAGAAGGAAAGATGCAGAGTGACGCGTCATCAGTTACACTGTGCATGTCTTAAAGCCTGTGGTGTTAATGCACAGGCTGAACGGAATTATTAAAAAAAAGTCCTGAAGCAGGATCATGATCCAGTTCACCACCAAAATCAAATGGATTGTTCATTGTGCCACACCCCACCCCTCCAAAAAATGTCATTCAAATCCATCACAGACTTTTGGAGTAATCCTGCTAAAAGACAAACAAACAAAACCAGCGCCAGTGAAAACATAACCTCCTTCCTAGGCCTTCAGCCTTGGTGGAGGTAACAAACACCTGCACATAAATAGCAGCTGCAGTCTGTATTTATACTGTGGACTGAGTCTTGCTGAGATATCTTTATATTATTTATTCATTATTCTGATTGTGAATTAGTATTTAATAAGCCAGAATATGACTATGGTGTCTTTTGAACACTGGACATTATTTACTAGGCTAAATGTTTCAGGGAAAATGTAAATGATATAATTCATATCAAACCCGACGCTTAGGAATTATCAGCCTCATGTGACTGAATGGAAATGAGGATAAATGATGTAAAAGGTGTTTGTTGCTGACAGACAGACTCTCCTTCTCTCTCTGACTTTAATAGTTTCATTAATAAAAGTTAACGGGGGAAATAACAGATCATGGAGAGAAAACTCTTTCTTATAAATGCAGAAAGCTGTTCTAGGTTTGTTTGTCAGCTGTTCTAAAGCTCTTTCAGTGACAGGCTGCTTCACTCGCAGTGTGTGAAGGAGAGATACTGCAGGTCCTTCTGCTGCTGTTCAGAGCTTCAGTTAACACAGATTATAACTAGACAGTGAATCAGAAGATAACTAAAATATAAAACGTTCACTCTGTGATCTGTCTTCACTCCGGTATGAAACTCCAGTGATGTTGAGAGGTAAAGTTATCAGATCAGTCCGATCGGCAGCAGCGTCCAATCAGTAACTGATATCCAATAAGAGGGCGTGTCTATCAGCAGCAGCGTACAATCAGTAACGGATATCCAATAAGGGAGCGTGTCGGTCGGTAAAAGACTTCCGTGAAGGCTGCTCTCGTGTATCCTCGCTCCTCACGCCTCGCTCCTTCGTGCAGAAATAAGAGCTTTGGGACGGTTTTCAAGATGGAGCACCAGAACAACTTCCGGTTCAAGCGAGGAGCGAGGAGCAAGGAAACAACAAATAAGAGAATTGAGATGCACCCTCTCTCTCTCTCTCTCCCTGATGCAATCAACTCACCTGTTCAACCTGTGCGGCTGCATCTCATCTAATCATCCACCTCAGCATAAATACCCCGGCTCTCCAGTCACTCATCGCCAGATCGTTGACTCAACCCCAGTGGTAGCTTCACCTCGGCCGCTCAGCCTTGTTACTTACTGAGTAATCTAGTTCATAGTTTTTGATCTCGTTTGTGTTCTAACATTTTGTTCGCCAGGCCTGCCTGCCTGCCCTTCTCATTCCAGCATCGTCATTCATCCATTCCATTTCACAATTCATGCTTTTTGGCAATAAAGCCTTTGTTCAACTTCCCACCATCGTCTGTGTCTGCGTTTGGGTGCAGAATCACACTGATTGTAATAATTGTCATAGCTGATAACGTACTGTTACATACATATACAGGCTACATTCTGCTTCCTGTGCTCAGATTTTATCAGCTAATCTTGGATGTGTTGTTATTAATTTAATATTAGTGTTTCCTATAGTGACAATAACCTTGCAAGTAGTCTGGGTGAGTGCTCCTGTTCTGAGAGTTTTGTTCAGGCCTGGAGCCCTGCAGCAGGGTACATGAGCCAGCCAAACACTACTCGCTTGAGCAGGAACCCAGGCCATGTGGCTATATTTATTTCCAAAGCAGAGAGCTATGACTAAAACCTCTCCACTTCTCGTAGCTGGAGGTCACCTTTCTGGCTCTGCTCCCTGTATCTGGGCTGAGTTCTGTGGACACCATAAAGGGGACCGTGTTAGACGCCATTTGTCTGTGAGGTTAAAACTAGGGTAGGTATCGCTCATTGGAGAAACCAGCAACAGTATGCTAGATTAAAAAAATTATCCAACTTAAAAACCCAGCCCAGTGTTGCCAACTCTTTTCCAATGAAATTAGCTAGCAGCACTAGCTCCAACAGGGCTCCCTCCTCCCGGAACCATCCCAAACTACAACCCAAGCCATCCCGAAATGAATGGGGACCGTCCCAAATTTAAAGTCTTTGTTCTTCTTCATTATCACTAGTTACAGTAATCATTCAAAGTGACCTTTAAAATAAATCTAACAATTCTTTTTCATAAATTTATAATTTATCCAAAACATTGTTTTTTTTATTTTAAAAAGTAATTTTATTGGTTTGTTATTTGTAATTTGTATGTTTGTTTTGATTTTGATAAAAATGCAGCTAAGTTAAGTTAAAATATTTTTGAATGTCTAAAATGTAGCATTTGATCAAAAAACAAGATTTTGCATATGTGCCCCAAAAAAGCCAAACGGAGAAATTGTGATGGAGAGATCTCATTGCAGCCTTATTACCCAAAGGTGATGAAGAGGAGACAATTAAATGATGGGATGAAGAGGAGGAAGTAGGTCAACTAGAAAATTTCGCAAGAAATTTTGACCAGTGTGCCTGGTGCTGGGGGGGGGGGAGGTCTGAGGACCATAATGAGGTTAAAAGAAGGGGGATGATAGGCCAAATAAAGTCCCAAGTCTCGTGACCTGTTTAAACCTTGATTCATTTTTCTACGTTAAAGTATGGTGACTCTGTTTGGCCCTAGAGAGGAGTGTATTTGTGTCTTCACGTCGATTTGCCATTCATTCCTATGGAGCAAAAAAATTGTGATTTTTTTTCGGGAGCTGCGATGCCAATCTCTTAGAAAAGTCATAGCAGACCATTCCTGATCATTCCGCACTGTATGCATGTCTGTCACTGGTTGCCATGGTGATTGGGGCGCCGTGACGAGTGTTTAGTTTCCTGTTATCATACAGTAAGAGTTGAGGGCTTTTATTTTGAAAGCTAGGTGAATACCTAGTTTCCTGTTATCATACAATGTGAGTTGGGGTCTTTTAATCACAGGTGTAATTAATAACATTAATTATGGCCTTGATCCATTGAAGCCCTGGGTTAGAGCATGCAGGTTCACTAAAATGGTTACAGTAAATAGAGAGTGTGTGTGTGTGTGTGTGTGTGTGTGTGTGTGTGTGTGTGTGTGTGTGTGTGTGTGTGTGTGTGTGTGTGTGTGTGTGTGTGTGTGTTAGTCAGCCTGCTCTGATTGGCTAATATGAATCACCTGTGTACCAGCAATCAAACGTTGCCGTGTCGATGGCCACTGCTAGGCATCCTCACTGAGGCAGTTTATAACAGGAGTTAACCAGAGACGTACATATCATAAAAGTGTTTCTCAGGCAAAAACCGTGACACCTATCGCTTAAATAGTTCATGAGATGAGTTAGGAGTCTCTGATGAACAAATGGTGCGAAATTTGGGTGTGTAGTGTCACAAATGTGACCTCAGCAGCAGTTTCTAAATCTAGAAACTTGTGCTCTGATCCAAAAAAATCTTCCAAATTTAATATGGGCCCCTACGGGAGCATAGCCGGGAGTTGCTCTCACGTTCAGGCATGTATCGCCAGATATGTAAGTCCGACTGATTCCATAGCTACATGACTGCGACCGGCACAAAATGTCCTACGTTTTGATGTATTAATTGTGTATGAGGAGTGGAAGTTGTGGGCTAGGAGCAACTTGTTCAGAAAATTTTCAAAAGATTTTAAAGCTTTCCCGCACTCTAACGATAATGTCCACACTCTAGCCCTTAACGATCCA
Source organism: Sebastiscus tertius (assembly GCA_916701665.1). Taxonomy (NCBI): domain Eukaryota; kingdom Metazoa; phylum Chordata; class Actinopteri; order Perciformes; family Sebastidae; genus Sebastiscus; species Sebastiscus tertius. The sequence continues at coordinate 55,608 of CAKAOH010040165.1, read as the reverse complement.
TGCAATACACACCCATTATAAAATTTGAAATGCTCTGAAATTTAATAAAATATAAACTGCGATTTTATGAAAACCGTGCCAGCTATCAAAAAATTTCCATTTGGCCAAATAAAGTCCCAAGTCTCGTGACCCGTTTAAACTTTTAATCATGTTTCTATGTTAATGTATGGCGACTCTGTATGGCCCCAAAGAGGAGTGTTTTTGAGCACTCTTCACGTCAATTTTCCATTCATTCCTATGAAGCAAAAATCGCACTACACAAATCTCTTAGTCAGGTCATAGCACACGATTCCCGATCATTCTGCACGTTTTGATGTATTTTTTGTACAGGTGTTGGCAACGCTGCGGGATGAGTAGCGCAGCAAAGTTTTGTGGGCAGAAGAAGCTGAATAACTAGAAAATGCATTTCCTGCTGAAAATGCGTGGGAATGCTGACAGCTAAAATGTATTGCAAAGCATTGCTGAAAATGCAGAAATGTGAAATGACTTGCCTAAAAATGTTAAAGCTCAAATGCATTGCACTGCACTGCTGAAAACCCTAGAAGATGAAATGTACAACTGGCAGAGTTGGAAGCTGAACTGCATTAGCTAAAGAAGCTAAGAGCTGAAATACATTGCTAAAAAAGCTGGAAGCTAAACTGTAATACTGTCAAAAGTGGTAAATTTGAATTTTCCTGAATAGGCGGAAAGAAGAAATGCTTTGTAAGTATATCAGACAGATGAACTGCATTGCTAAGTACAAAGAGAGACAGAGATAGAGAGATTAGTATTTGGGTGAAATTAACCTTTAAAATCTATAAGTTGTTACACAGAAAGTGGTATTTGGGTGGAAGGTAGCAGTAGGAGTTGTAGTAATAGTAGTAGTAGTAGTAGTAGCAGAAGGAGCAGGAGCAGGAGCATTGGTAGTAGTAGTAGTAGTTGAGGCAGTAGGAACAGCTGCAGGAGCAGTAGTAATAGTGGCAATAGTGGTAGCAGTAACATCACTGGTAGTAGTAGCAGTAACAGTAGTAGTAATAGTAGTAGCGGTAAAAGTAGTAGTAGTAGTAGTAGCAAAAGTAGTAGTAGTAATAGTAGCAATAGTAGTAGTAATCGTAATAATAGTAGTAGTAGTAGTAGCAGAAGGAGCAACAGCTGTAGTAGTACTAGCATTAGTAGCAGAAGGAGCAGCAGCTGTAGTAGTAGTAGAATCAGTAGGAACAGAAGCAGTAGCAGTAGTAGTAGTAGCAGCAACAGTAGTAGTATTAGTAATAGTTGTAGTAGTAGTAGCAGCTAGAACGTCGTCAGACAAAATATAGTAGATAGAGTTACTCTATAGAGATTTTATTTTGAAAAAAAACCTTGTGCTGAGCTCCCTGTTAAGATAAAGTTACCTTCTGTGTGTGTGTGTGTGTGTGTGTGTGTGTGTGTGTGTGTGTGTGTGCGTGTTAGTCAGCCTGCTCTGATTGGCTAATGTGAATCAGCTGATGGCCCCTGCTGAGCACCTTCAATGAGACAGTTTATAATAGGAGTTAACCAGAGACATACATGTCATAAAAGTGTCTCTCAGACAAAAACGTGAGTCCAATTGGCAAAACATTGTCACCCTCAGAGAGAAGCGTCTCTGCCAAACGCATTGATGTCGTTTTTTTTGTGTGTGGAGTCAAAAATGGGATCATGGGAGCAGGTTAGAAAAGTGCCAGTCAACTTTCTGTCAGACATTTCCTGTCTGATTTAACATTGCTCTCTATGGAGCGGCTTGTTGGACTTAATCTCACTTTTGGGACCCTAGAGACAAATTTGTAAGTCCAACTGATTCCATAGCTACATGATTGTGACCAGAACAAAAATACCTACGTTTTTATGTATTAATTGTGTATGAGGAGTGGAAGTTGTGGGCTAGGTAGCAATTTGTTTTAAATTTTCAAAAGATTTTTAAGCTCTGCTCCACTCTAACGATGATGTCACATGCTCTAGCCCTTAACGACCCATGCAATACACACCCATTATAAAATCTGAAATGATCTGAAAATTTCATAAAACGTAAACTGCAATAAATGAAAAACTGTAAAAATGATCAAAAAGATGAATCATAGCTTAATAGTTAAAAGACTTGTAACCCGTCTGTAGCTGAAAGTATGCAGAAGCAGTAGCATTTCAAAGTGGAGTAGGTTTAAGAGGATTTGAAGATTTTCTCCATTGAGTTACATTGTAAAAAAATGTGGAAAAAGCTTAATATTTTAAAAAGAATAAATAGTTGAAACAAGTCAAGATATAGCACTAATGTCCTTAAAGAGCTGAATATTTTGATAGCTGAACGGTTTCTGTAGCTGAAAGTATGCAGGACTAGTTAAAGGCCAAAAAACGTACAGAAGAAATAGTTGAAGAAGTTGAAGAAGTTGAATAAATTGTGGGAATGCTGAATCAGCATTCCCACAATTATAAACGCGTCGAATAATAGTCCAGTGTGCTTTTAGGCACATTGGAATGAGTGGTTAACATCAGTAACAGGATTTGAGCTGTTGCGGCGCTTTGACTCCTTTAACGTAACATTATCGTCAGCTCACTCACTGTAAAAAAAAACATCGGCGGCTGACTGGTTAGTGAGCGTTAACTGTAACGTTACCGTTAATATCATACAGTCTAACGCTAGCTAACTGGTAACGTTAACATTAATACTAGAAAGCTTACCTTGTTGACTTGGGTTGAATTCCCCGTTGGTATGTGCTGTGTGTGCGGGACGGATCGAGCACTGACAGTATGTGTTGTGTGCGAGCGGTACGGATCGGGCACTGACAGTATGTGTTGTGTGCGTGCGGTACGGATCGGGCACTGACAGTATGTGCTGCGTGCGTGTGTGTGTTTATATTGTTAAGGAGGTTTAACAACAAGTGAGCGCTACACAAAACGTTCAGTCATTTTCATCGCTGTTCATTCTAATATAAAGGTATTTTTCTTTCTATCATCCCAAAATTAATTTTTATTTGGCCCCAGGTCGACGGAACATCCTAAAGCTCAAGCTCTGTCCAATATAGAGCTGTGTATTGGCAACAATCTAGCGATACGATACGTATCACAATACAGGGTTACCATTCAATATATTACAATTTTTTTATCTGATTTTAGGAAAACTTTTATAGTATAAAGAACACACCACCATATGCATACATTGTTTTATGCAATTAGAACAGCAGGATCTGCATTTGCTTTTACCACAGTCCCTGTAACATCCAACATCATAGCTCTACTCTGAGAGGACACATCTCTTTGAAAATGAATTAAAGTATTGACTAAACAGTAAACTAAATCGATACAGGGTTTTTGAGAATAGATACAGTATCACAAAACATAATATCGCAATATGAGATTTGTTCGATATATTTTTACATCCCTCGTCCAATAGTCCCTAAATCTTGCGAGAAAACACTGTCCGTCCCTTCAGGCCTCCCTCCAAAGACACTCCTCCAAAATTATCATTGAACATGAACAACGAACATGGTTACTCACAGCTGTTAAGCTAGCAGCTTGTGGAATGAGTGCACGGGCAGGTAGCCTAATGAAATGATTGGATGGGCTAATTACAGTCCTGCGACAGCCACAGCCACAGATAACGAATTTGTTTCCTTTTGTAGTCAGAACATTTGATTCCTTCTTCACTGTACCCACTGTCCCTCAACCTCTCTTATCTACTTCAACTTTAGAGAGTTCCTGTATTTCCCAGAAAACCTCTCAACACACCCCAGAAATGGTTCTTTGTGCTTGGTAGTGAAAGCGATAAAGTTTTTCCAGCAGAGAGAAAGTGAAGGTAAAGATAGAAAGATGCTGCAGTTTGTGTTATGGTTTCATGGAACTGAAGCAGGCATTGGAATTCACATACCCACAACATATCTGCCAAAATATAATCTTCCATTGCATTGCGTTTTTCATGACAGGGATAGTTATTAGTGCAGAAATTGGTATTTCTGCATCTTCTACAATGGATTTCTCTGTGTATGATTGCTAATTTTACTCTGCATCTGCAGTAAAATTGGCTTCATGGATAAATAATAGCGTAAAGAAATATCCAACACGGTTTGAAGAAAACATGTCGGTGTTCTCTTTATTTGTGAGCTTTAGTGGATTAGTGGGTAGTTTCTGACACATGCTGTGTCAGTGAAAGAACATTACCATATTCCCTCTGGTGTTGATTGGGTGTGCAGTACAAGGCTGATCTCCATAACCCCAGGTTATTTTCTCAGATAGCTGCAGATGAAAAAGTTTAGATTCATTCATCAAAATCCATTATTTTACAGTTGCATTCATCAAACCAAATAATTGGGTCAGAAAGGTATCTTTCCTTGTAAAAGAAACATTTAAACGTCATATGGTACTGTAAATGAGGACAAAAATATACAGCATAAAAATAACTCTTATTTCA